>MU006564.1:245301-448391 GCA_010093795.1 Sporormia fimetaria CBS 119925
ATAGTGCAAGCTGCAGTGTGCCTTCATTGTAGGTCCTCGGAAGGTCGCGTTGTTGAGGCATTGTGGTTAAATTTGGATGAGTGAAGAAATTTGGTGGGGTGTCCCGCTCGGTTGGGTTGTCCCGCTCGCATAGGAAACACGTTATTATTCTCTTAAGTCTGACAAGGTTGATCAAGTCTGGGAAGAAGGTACCAAACGACATTTCAGGGTGCTAAATTCAGCTGTAAACTATATCGCGAAGATCTATAATGCTTTTCCTGATGGTGAGTACCCTTGCTATCAATGGTAACACGAACCAGCTAATCACTCTTCACAGGCAGTCAATCCGAAGTTGGTCGCAATCCTGAAGGTTCCAAGAGACCTTAGATTGGGCGGGAGCAGCACTGCCGGGACGGACCGAGCGCCCACGAAGGAGGCCCTCCGACCGATGAGAGATGGTCCCCTCATACCTTGCTCCATCCCACCAAAGCGGAAAGCCACAAATACTGAAGGGCTCGCCGAAGTTGAGCGGCTTCTCGCGTTGAAGAGAGAGGACGAAGAGTGCGACAAGGAGCATGAGAAAGTCAGGGAACACTTCAAACGACAGAAGGCTGAGCGGCAGAATGAGATCAACACGCTGGTGGGGCGCATCCCGGTGGAAGCCTTCGAGGCATACTACAAGGATAAGTTCACAAGGGAAATCGAAGGACCGAGTAGGTAGGTCCTTCGACGCAGCGCTGGACACGGCACCACTTGTGCGCAAATGTTGAGAATGGAGAGAGGACCAAATCGAATATGGGGGAGTTTTGTTGCCCTTCTCTTAAGTCTGAAGGACGCATGTCTGTACAAAGATACTGTCGATCAAAAATGCACTTATGTGGGGTGAATACTGGTGTAGAGCTATAGATTAGTGAAGCACAACCACTTGTCGATGGGATTGGGTATGTCACTTCAACGACAGGGGGGTTAAGTTGCAGGAATGGGATTTTAATTATTGCACGCGCCCAAGATTTCTCAGTCTTTCCACACGTTGATGGATCATTGAATATGACAGTCGAAGGAACATGAGCCTGATTGTACACCTGTATCCGCACTATTCGTGATCTCAGGTTCGACACACTCTACCTTTTGTGTCTCAAGCACAGCGCGCGTCGAAACTGGCCCAAACTCCAAAACCACTACAGCCCTTGAGGGACATACGTATCGGCCATCATCATATCCACCTCCTCCATATCTCATCTGCCGCACAGCACAGTCTTCGGTAGTGCAGAACCACTTAAGCACGGTTATGGATACATCGCCAGCAACGGGCAACCTGGCACAGACCGCATACCATGACGAATCCAGGACGGTTGAGACAATCCCGACACATTCCGCGGCGCCTTCGCTCATTGTAATTGTGATCGCACACTTCATCCAGACCAGCAAGATCGGGATCGATGGGTTCATCCAGGATATAATCTTCTGCGAATTGTGGACACGTACAATGTTTCCACTGAACTCCGCAGAGATAACAGAACTGGTGACCGCATCGACAACTGGGCATCGTTAGCACATGTCGAGATCAACGCGTTGGAAAGGCACTCACGTAATATGGAAGCAGCCTTGGAAGAGGTCGACCAGGTTCTTGCACCTACCGCACTGGCGCCACTTATTCACCTTCGCCGCTTTCATCAACTGCTCGACATTGGGGTCGTGGGGGCACAATCCATCATGCGAGGCGCCTTTGCAGGTTGTGCATGTTTTCACATCGCAGGAGAGGCAATCCGCAACGCCGGCCTTGATCATCCTCGAAGGAATGAAAAGTCCACAGGAGAAGCACCACGTTGGATGTGGTGTCGTTGCTTCCTCGAGTCTCTGGTCGAGCTTCTTCATCATTTTCTTTAGGATGAGAATGCGAACAATCTCTACCGGGATATACGATTGACAACATCTTGGTGGGAATAGCGTACTATCCCGTAGGGATCCCGTGAGGAGCTCTTGAACACACTCGCGGCAGTATGTATGCGGCTTTGGACTGCAGTCCAACGTCAAAGTATCCGCACTTGGAACGTCGTCGAGGTATGCGCAGCATGTCGAGGTAGTGCGAATGGGAGCTTTGCCCTTCGATATTGCTTCGCCATTGTGCGTTTGCAGAGATTCGTGGTCGCAACACGGAGTTTGTAAGGACGCGCTATGTCCCAGCGAAGAGTACAGCATTCGAACTGTCTGCCACTTCTCCAAGTCTTCTCCAGGTCCTCGATCCCTCTGATCCTCCTCTTCACTCGAAGTCGAACCAGTGTCTCCACCAGCAGCTTCCACGAAATCCGAGTCCTCTGGATTCTCCAGTTCCCGTGCAAGGCGGTAATCTGAAGTTGCTAGATTCTCTTCTGCGACTAGGTTGGCGAGTATCACACTGTCATTGTACTCGGCCCTGAACAAGTCCATCGCTAATATCTCGCTTTCCAGCTCGAGCAGGCGCTCTTGCATCCCCACTTTGCTGGCGATGAGGGCTTCCCGCTCCGGGGCATCTTGCGCTGAGTCACCGAGTGCTTCAATCTCCAAGTCGAGGTCAGAGATACGGAGCTCGAGGGATAGTTTGGCGCTCTCTGGGTCCATTGATATCTCCATTCTCTTAGCGTGAGGCAGGCAGCAAAGCGGTGACGAGGGGTCGAGGCGGTGGCGACAGGATATGTCGGAGCTTGGGAGCGTATGTTGCGAGGGAAAAGAAGGTAGCTTGAGGCACGTGCGGGACCCGCTCGCCTCTTTCACCACCCAACTCTTGGCATGACCTCCCTCTCACTAGTAGCTTGCCCCCAAGCCATATCAACTCCTCTTCCACTCTCTCCCTTTACCCAAACTCTTTCCACTTCGGTAAGTCTGCAAACTCAAGCAAACAACATGCTGCTCTTCGTCCTCTTCGCCTTCCTCGCGGCTCTGGCGCCTACGGCCATGTCAAGCCCCGTCAACATGACCGACACCGCGCTCACCGAGTTCGCGATGGACGACTACAACGTAAGCTCACCTGCATCTCCCACAACAAACCTACTGACAATCGACAGCTCTGGGCGTGCCAGAACGTTGACTGGATGGTCCCATGCGAGAAGCTTCCCGTAGCCCCAGGCGGCAGTGGCGCTTGCCGTTACATCAAGCCAGGATCGTGAGTTCCTCTTGTTTGCATATATTGCAAAAGAAGCTAACGCTGAAATCAAGCGTCGCTTCCCGAGCCAAGTCGTTCATCCTCCCGTCTTCCAATCGGTTCCCGGCCTGGCAGTGTCGCTTCTTCCAACGCGGTGACTGCACTGGCATGGACTCGTGCTATTTGAGGGATACTAGGCGTAATTCTGGTTGCCGCTATACCTACAACTCCTACTGGTGCATCGACGACCTGGCTCTGTAAGGACAATATCTGTCATGGCATGTATTTGCCCACAGCTCTGGTGGAAGCGGGATGACTCGATGTCAAGGTGGGCGGAACGCGGAACGAACTGGGTCGAATTGAAGACCTGAACTGGGAGGACTTTGCACAATGGTGTCTATGGGGCCGCTTGGACTAGTCCCATAGCTGCAATACAATGCATAATGAGGGCATGATATGATGCTTTTCTTTGGAATGATGTTGTGCGTGCGGTAGTCCCGAAGCGATAGGGCTCAACATCAAGGCATAAGAAGCAGCAAACGGACCTCAACAT
The DNA here is from genome assembly GCA_010093795.1 of Sporormia fimetaria CBS 119925. NCBI lineage: Eukaryota > Fungi > Ascomycota > Dothideomycetes > Pleosporales > Sporormiaceae > Sporormia > Sporormia fimetaria. Next base: position 248,952 of record MU006564.1, read on the forward strand.
AAAGTAGCCAGGAAACAAATGCGTACATGAACTGTTCTAACGTTCGGTGTGCGAGTATCAAAGTCGAATTCCTTGATGCGGGGAAGAAAGGTTAACTGCATCCGCGGCTTAGTCAGCCTCTAGCTTCCAGACTTCTACCCATGCCTTCTCCACCCCTCATCCCTCGTCCGATATTATCATTAAAATATGGTCCGGCCAGAAAACGAGGATTCGGAAGTACATGAGACGTCACCGCTCCTCGCGCCCTCAGAAAACAATGTCGCCGTCGAGAGGACGAGCGGTCTCCCCATCCTCCACAACGCTCTAAGAAAAGCCTATATTTGCGCATTTGCGGTCTCACTTTCTTTTGCTATTACCCAGGTGCCTCTTTTATACGTCTTCCGGGTCATGGCCTGCGACGCCTATTACGAAAAACATTCACTACCGAACCCGGAACTCCACGATCGCTGCGATGTGCGCGAGATCGAAGCTCGTACCGCAACAGCCGTAGCGTTACTCGCCGGCTCCACCACCATATTTGGCCTTCTCAATCTACTTGTCACAGGATGGTGCATCAAAAGATTCGGCGTCAAGATTGCTCTTCTGATCTCCGTCTTCTGGTCCGCCGCCCGGTTACTGATCCAAAATATTGGCGTCATGACTGGCAGCAACCTAGGCATTCTGATAGTCCAGAGTTCGCAAATCGTCACTATTGCTGGCGGACCATATGGCTACGTTCTCGCTCTGAACTCTTTCGTCACCGACATTGTACCGCATGAGGACCGCACAAGCGCAATCGGCCGATTACAGGGTTACATGCAAATCGGATCCGCAGTGGGAATGTTAATAGGCGGAGTCACAGGAGAGGCATTCGGTCTCGTCTTCCCCTTCCGGATAACACTCCTCCTCTTCCTTCTCTGCTCCTGGTACGTCGCTCTCTGTCTCCCGACCATACCCCCCGAAAAAGACACCGTCGCCCGCGAAACCAACACCGGAATCTCCCGTTTCCTCGGACCCCTCCACATCTTCACGCCTCAGAAATGGATTTTACCCTCCGGGCATACGTCTACACAGTTCGGCGCACTCACACTCGGCATTGGTGTCTTCCTCGCGATCCTAGCAACAGGCTACATACCCACGCTCTTACAAATGTACTCGACCAACGAATTCCATTTCTCGACCATGGAAAACGGGTGGTTAATCTTCATGTACTCCTCACTCCGGGGTCTTTACCTCACCTTCATATTCCCGTGCATAATCTCCGCAGGCCGGAAATGGATGCGCTCGCGCACTAAGGACTCAGAGACGGGATCAATAGACCCGGAAGCAGATCCGCTCCTCACACATGTCCCTATCGCTCCAAATGAAATCGCGTCTATCGACCCTGCGGAGACAGAGACTGAGCCTTTGAATCAGCCACCACCGGAAGAAGAAGAAAATTTTGCTTTTGACTTGTTCTATGCCCGCGCTAGTCTCATCGTCGACGGTGTCTTAACAGCAGGCGCTATGTTCGTATCGCAAGGTTGGCAGATGTTCCTCGTTGCTGCGATCTTGCCACTCGCTGCTGGTACGGGCTCGGCGTCGAAGGGGACGTTGCTGCAGATGGTGCCGAGTCATGAGCGTGTAGATGCGCTTGCGGCAATCACTTTGGTGGAGAACTTTGCGAGGCTGTCGACGACGGCGCTGCTGGGAATGATATTTGCAGTGCTAGCGGGCGTGGGGAAGGCTTGGGCTGTGTTTGGGTGTAACGCGGGTATTGCTGTATTGGGGTTTATTATATTGTGTCTTTCAAGGTTCCCGCCTATGGGGAGTAGGAGGGTTGATGGATGAGGGAGTGGAAGTAGGGTTGGTATAAGTATGGAAGTAGACTCTGTAGCACTAGCTGTGTTGTAGTCAACCCCTTCTGCCCACATTGCCTGCGATGCCATACTTGTTGTGCTGTAGAACTCTGTGGCCGCCGTCGGATTTGTCTGTAGGCATCAGGCTCCAAGCACTGATTCCAAGACAAAAGAAGAAAATACAAGTTCCCTGTCGCTCATATGCCTAGAATATGTAATCCAAACAAAATGGTTTTCCGCCCAAAGTCCATGACAACCGCCCTCTCCCCGGGCAATACTGGGTTACAACATTCGAATCCTTGCACTCGGTCCTGCCTTCGTCCGGTTTGTCCAAGACTTGGGCGGTCTTTCATATAGCGCGAGTCATCGAGGATTCGTAAATCCTTGCCGCAATCGGTCGCCTCCTGGTGTTCCCAAGGCGAACTCCTTCTCGTGTCAAGCGCGGGTGGGTGCCCAAGTGATCGGTCGACCCGTCGTAGAGAAGCGCTCACTGCTCTGTCCTCCGTCTCTTACGCGTCCCCGGGCGCCTCTTTTGCTTTATTACTTCTCCTTGTTTGATCTCTTCACCCGTTCTGTGGTTTTTCAGAACACCCGTCTTGAAATTAAAAGACCTCTCCTCCCACCACCTATTCTCGCCAATGGAGTCGAAGTAATCGGGCGATTTGCAAGAGAAAGCGCTATATTTTCTATATATATTTATATTGCATAGAATGCTCTAGTTATTACGTATATATATGTATATAAACTCTAAAAAAGGGCTTCTTGCGCTTTCTTGCGCAGGCTCGCCTAAACAAACACGAGCTCCCCGTCTTCTTGCATCTTACGTTTTTACGCAATATCTACTGCAACAGAGTAGCCTAGAGAATAAAAAGATATAGAAATTATAGCGCTTTACGTTGCGCATCTTTATATACTCTTATCTTCTATGCGCAAGTACGCGCACATAAAAAGACTTCTTGCAACTGCTGCAAAGGTGTGTGTGTAGACGTTAGCGTGCTGCCAAGACAACGACACCATTACCGCCCCTAACAAAGCACCCGGTCGCTTGTTGCCCAAACAACGCACCGTCGCACCGCATATAATGTGCAGCAAACGTCGCGATAGCTGCAACTCTGCAGACTTGCGGCGGTCTATAGCATAGTCGCGGGATCTGGCGGGAGCTAGAGGACCCTATGTATAACTATCGGCGAAAGGAATCTACGCATAATCAGTCGTCAGAAGCCTACTTATCTCATCGTAGCGCCTGGGCATTGGCCGCTGAGACAGCTCCACCACTGCAACACTCGCGTACACGACAACACTCACAAGATCTACTTGTCCGGATGGCCGTGTGCGCAGAGATTAATTACTTCATTTGTTATTTTACACTTGCCTCTCACGTCCCGTTTGGCGGCGTCTTTTTTGCTGCTTGACGCTCTCTTTTTACTTCTACCAAACCAATCAATCACATCTCATCTCTGGATTGACGCGTCATTCGTCTCAACATCCTCACCATCTCAACGCCCTCATCTTAGAACTAGAACATGTCTATGGAAAGCATTTCATCCCTCTTAGCGCAACAACATTTTCACGAGACTTTTCTTCATGTTGGAAGGTGGGCTTGCGAGTGTGGGGCACTTTACCTACATACGTGCCCCTCACCTACATGACCCCATTCCTTAGAGTATCTATTGCAGCCAATCATCACATTGCCCTAACATCGCCCAGTCAGATGCTCACAATCCGCGTAGTTACCTTCCTTTCTCTCCACAACCTGGCCGAACTGTCAGAGTCGAGTCGACACTACTGTCGGACTGCTCCACCTCAAAGTACGCCCGCCGCTATGCCTCGGTACTCAACTAAGCGCGCTTCCCCGCCAAACCTTGGAACACTTCGATGTGCACGACGAGGAGTATCATTGGACGGGCCAACACATGCTTCGCCCCTACGGACGAGTAATTGCGCAAATCTGTTTAACATAAAAGACGTGCCGCAAAATGTCCCCTCGAAGTCCAATCTATATCGCAAGACGCAAGATGCAGGAGTTCGAACAGTGGTTTACTGAACAAGTCGCTCCGGGCGAGAAGCGTCTGCTTCCGGGCGCCGTCTGTCTCGCAGGAACGAAAGATGGTAGGTCGTATGCAATTTACATCACAATGAGTCCTTGCTCAAGCTCACAGATGTGTTTTACTCCAAATGCTTCGGAACCAAGTCCGTCAACCCCGAGTCTCCCCTCAGCAAAGAGCCCTTAACTCCCGACACAACAATGTGGATTGCCTCGTGCACCAAACTCCTGACCTCCCTCTGCATCCTCAAGCTCGTCGAAAGCGGGCTTGTCAACCTCGACGACGACGTGGCGGAGACCGGGCTCCCAGAGCTCAAAAACAAGCCCATCCTGACCGGCTTCGACGACAACGACGATCCAATCTACAAGCCCTCTTCCACCAAAATCACCCTCCGTCTCATGCTCAGCCACCAAAGCGGCATCGGCTACGGTTTCTTCCAACCTCCTCTCATCAAATTCATCACCACGCAGGCCAAGAAGTCGGGTAAGCCGCCGCTAGACGGTGGCGATGTCCGCTCCATCTTCGATCTCCCTCTCCTCTCTGAACCAGGCACTCAATGGGCCTACGGCTGCAACCTCGAATGGGCTGGCCTCCTGCTAAACCGCAAGACAGGGAAGACACTGCACCAATACATGGACGAGCACATCTGGCAGCCGTTAGGCATGAAAACCACGACGTTCCGCCTCGAACAACGCGACGACATCAAGAACGCTCGCGCAGACATGACACTCCGCGTGCCTGACGTCGGCACTATCGTCCCAAGCCCTACGCGCTACTGGCCCGATGAGACCAAAGACGACATGGGCGGCGGCGGCATCACGGGCTCGCCAGCAGATTACATGAAGCTGCTACAGGCGATTTTGCGAAACGACGGCACGCTCGCGAAACCAGAGACGATCGATATGCTTTTTGAACCCCAGCTCTCGCAACCCGTTGTCGAGACCATGCATAATCTGCTCTATAACTTCAAAGATGTAGAAGCGCTTTCGACGAATCTGCCAAAGAGCGCGAATGTCACGCACACGCTGGGTGGGATGTTGAATCAGGAAGCTGTGGTTGGTGATGTTTTCGGGAATGGGGGGAGGAGAAGGAGTAAGGGGACGCTGAATTGGGGCGGTTTGCCGAATCTCATGTGGACGATTGATCGGGAGGCCGGGGTTGTGCTGTTTTATGGGAGTCAGATTTTGCCGCCGGGGGATGGGCCGAGTATTGATGCGTTCAGGAGGTTTGAGGAGGCGGTGTATAAGGGGTTGGGGGAGAAGGCGGCCCTGTGAGGGGCAGGTAGTGTGGAGGAGCAGGCGTTGTTGTTGTTGAAGTTTTCATTTGATATGAAGCGATCGACCAATGCATGAGATATGAATCACGCTATGGGGTCGAACGACTGGTTTATGATGTGAACGACCTGTCCTTGCCTAGTCTTTCTCGCTATTGGTTCCGTTTCCAGTCGAGCTGATTGAACCATCTTCGCAGAGTTTACGGCAACTGCGATCAAGCCCTGTCCCTTACATAGCAGCTGGCTCTTCCGGAACAACTCCCTACAGCCCTATATATCCAAGCCCTACACGCGAACAACCTCCGTTTTACTCCTCACCCCATCGAACAAGCACGTATTATCCACAGGGATGTACTGCTCCGTGATAACCTTGATCGCCTCCTGGGACACCAAACCAGCCGTCAGCGAGGCGATATTGATCAGTTCTCCGCCACCTGCACGACATCTGAAAAATAGCTGCGTCAGTACTCATCTCGATTCCAACGTATTAGATGCACTCACAGTTCGTGTACATGGAAACCAAGCGTCCTTTTCACAGACGAATCTTCTTCTTCTTCTACTGTGATACCAGCTTCTTGAATTAAGTCGTCAAGGATCTTATTCGCGATTACCGACATCTCCTGGTTGTCCGACTTGGGGTCCGTTGACCATGCGAAGCCGTCGTTGCCGTGTGACGAGGTGAAGGAATCGTAGGCGAGGAAGGCAATGTGCAAAGGGAGGAGTGAGTCTTCGAAAGTGACCGATTGTGCTGCGGCAGCATTAGCATCGTCTACAACCCCACATATTTTCAACGTACCAAGTGCCTTCGCTCTATCCCCCCACTGGATGGTCTGTCCAGCCTGGACAACATGTATCGGCCTTCCACGCACAAGCCTTATATGTGCAGCATTCTTACAAAACGCCTCTACGTCCTTCTCTTCAATCTTCGTCTCGCGTTGTAAGGACTGCTCCAGGTCGCGTACACTCTGCAACACTTTGGCAACATCATTCCTCGCTTTCATCTTATAAATGTTCTGCAACTCGATGTAATCCGCAGACCGAGCCTTCATGTCCGGCACAGACCCAGGCACGGGAATTACGCCATGTTTGGCATAGAAGTGGGCCACAGCATTCGCAATGATCCAGAAACTAGCAGACTCTCGCTTCACGTCCTTGCACTCCGGCTCTTTGAACAGCTCTTTGACCGCGGAGCTAGGCTCGGGCGGGTTCAGTGACTTTAAGACAGCGGCCACGGCTTCATCGAAGTTCTCCTCGCCGCCTTCAGGGGTGTCTCGTCGTGCGGCTGCTGATACCATGTCCCGGAATGCAGACTTCTCCTTGTAATTCCGTGGTGCTTGCCCGTCGTGCTCTTTCTTCCAAACCTCGAGAAAGTGAAGTATGATGGCGATGTAGGGTATGTGGCCGTGGTCATCTGCAGCCATGGATTCTAGTCCCTGCGTCTGAGCCTCTGCGAATTGCAGAAGCTCTGGCCATGGCCTGAGTAAGCGAAGATCTGTCGTACTTTCTGGACTGGGGTGTGTGTCAACGATTGGATATACGGGTGGGAGCTGGAGGGAGAAATGCGAGTAATAGCCGACACTGTGGATGTAGAAGAGGGGAACGAGTGCCGAAGCGGCGTGGGCGGCGATTTTGGACAAGTGTTCCGGCCGAATGGGAGCAGTGACGAGGATCAGGGTATACGGTTTTAGAGCGTCTGGTGACGAAAGGAACGTCTCGATTGGCTGCTCATGATCAGTTTCGCTTAGGAGAGCAGGTCAAGAACAGTACCTCTGTGATTGCGTGACCCCGCACATCGGGATTCAGTTCATTCAGAAGAGCACAAGTGCGCTCAGCCCGATAGCGGCCCACGTCCTCTTCTTCCAGAAAGAAATTCACGCCCAGATGTTCCTCGGTGACGACGGTGGACTCTTGAATGGTAAAGTCGCCGATGCCGGGTAGTATCAGGTTCTTCAGGGTTTCTACACCCACAGCGCCCGACCCCGAGTTTATCAGTAAAACGTGTGAGTTTTCCAAGGCTGTTTGTCCAGTAGCTCCCCAGAGGCGCAGCTGCCGGTCGTACCTTGAGCTCCGTTAGCTAGTGTTCCCTTGTGAAGGATGTGGCAACGTTACTTCTTCTCTTTGGCAGTGGGGCCCTGCACAGGCGCGGGTAGATCTGCTGCCATCTGGTACTGGATGGGCTCGACCTTTCGTTTTTTGTGAGTATGTGTGGCCATCACGGTGTTGTTTGTGGTCGGCCAGGCACCTATGAACGATTCTGCCGGGCGGTGAGTCGTCTACCAAGCGCGACGCGGGGTTCGGGAGTGCGCGGGATGAACGCGGGAGGCGCGCACGGGCCAGTCGAATCGCGGGGCTGGCGTGGGGGTGTCATCGCAAAAGAGCTCCTCAAGCTCCAGCTTTTATGCACTCCATGACGACCAGCACCAAAATCTGCTTCCTCCAATACTGGACTCGATCATCGCTTTTGCGACAACTTCCGCGATCCATCTCCCAACCTCAGTCGCGCCGCGCCGTATCCCACTTCGTCGCCAATCGGTTTCCAGTCACAGCTCAAAATTTAGCTCCGCAGTCCGAATCTAGACCTCACCTTCCTTTTCCCCTCCGCAATCACCCCTCAACACTCTCACACACATACACCACCATGGCCGACGCAACAACCATCGAATCCGCCAAACGCGCCGCGGCCATCCAAGCCGTCGCTGAGAACTTCGACCCCGCCGCAACTCACGTCGGCATCGGCTCTGGCACGACAATCGTCTACGTAGTCGACGCCATCAAAGAGCGCAGCACGAACCCCAACATTCGCTATATCCCCACAGGCTACCAGTCTCGCAAGGTCATCGAGCAAGCTGGCCTCACACCCTTCTCTTTCGACAGCCTTTCCGATGACGTGCGGTTGGATATTGCCTTCGATGGCGCCGACGAGGTGGACGAGGATCTGAATTGTATAAAGGGGGGTGGCGCGTGTCTATTCCAGGAGAAGCTCGTTGCGGAGAAGGCGAGGAAGTTTATCTGTGTTGCTGGTGAGTTGCTTCCACCTATTCCTGTGGTTCAAACTGTTGCAGACGAGCTCTGTTGCAAAGTGAACCATGTTGCAGAAACCCTAACGTGTGTCTACAGATTACCGCAAAAACCAATCCCGCCTCCTGACAAACTGGCACACGATCCCCATCGAAGTGGCCCCCATCTCCGTCCCTCCTGTCCTCCGCGCGCTTCGTGAACTCGGCTCCCCGAACCCGCAACTCCGCCAGACGCTACTCGAGAAGTCCGGACCCCTCCAAACAGACCAAGGCTTCTTCATCATCGACGCCCCCTTCCCACCGCTCTTGATCCCTGCTGACGTCGAAGCGGGCAAGGGCAAAGGCGACGGAAGTGACGGCACGTGGGAAGTGAACAAGCTCAGCCAGGCCATCAAGCGCTTGACAGGCGTGCTGGAGGTAGGTATCTTCTCAGGCCTGGACGGCGTAGAGGCGGAGAAGCTGAGGGAGAGCGATGCGGGGAAGACCTTGCCCGTCATCACGGGCGGCCAAAAGCCAATCGCTGTGTACTTTGGTATGCAGGACGGAAGCGTGCAGGTGAGGCGCGCCAAAAAGTGATTTCGTTTCAATGTAGATACACTATTTACCCTTGGTCCGGTAGTAGCTCGGTGCATACTCCGTGAGCCAGTCAATTTCCACTGTCGTCAGATCTCTGATATATGTCTTGTCTCTTGTCTCCATAATCTCATGATAGATGACCCAGTCCGCTTTGCGATGCTATCGAGATGGTCAGTTTGAATCCACAAGAAAATTCGACCCACATGCCACTTACAAAGAATATCGAGCTCGGATGCACCCACAACGTCACATCTCCCTTCGGCGTCGTAAACGTCCCATCCGACTTCATCCTCGCCGCATGCGCAAAGAACCCGGTCGTAAGACACCGTCTCACCCGCTCCACCAAATTCATCCCCCTCAACTTCGCAGCATCCGGCCCATCGAACGTGGCCGTCTCCGCAATGCCCAGTCGCTCCAGATGATTCCGCAATTGCTTCCTGACACTCATCGCCTTAACCAGCGCCTTAAAATTCAGCGAGTTCTCCCGACACCACTGCGCGTCTTTCTTCCCATGCGAGATGAACGACTCGTAGACATTATACAGCGTCATGTGATCGCCTTCGGCGACAGCAAAGCGTCGTTTCGCTTTATCTTCTTGCTTCTTGTTGCCGTCGTGCGAGACGAAGACTGTGCCTTGGAGTGTCATCATAGACGCTATCGTCAGCATTTCTGGGAGACAGGCGAAGTAGGGTGCATTGAGGAGCGTTTTTGCAAGCATGGGTTCGAGAGGGAGCTCGGCCATGCGGGTTCCTAGTGGCCGGGTTAGGCGCGCGTATTCGTCGATGGCGCCGAGGGAGTGGAGGGTGTCCATTGCTCGGATGAGGAGTTTTGATGGAGGGGGTGATAGGAAGTCGAAGCGGACGACGTTGGTGATGCCCAGGTTCATCAGTTGTAAGATGACTGGTGCCAGGTCGCTGCGTTGAATTTCGGGAAACGTTGTCTCTGGGAGGTCGGCGAAGGCAGACTCCGTGTATAGTCTGAAGCATTTTCCTGGGCGGGTTCTGCCAGCGCGGCCGGCGCGCTGTGTAGCTGATGCTTTGGAAACTGGGCAGACGTTGAGACGCTCGATTCCTAGGCTTGGATCGTAGTTGCGTAGCTTGACGAAGCCGCAGTCAATCACGTACGCGATCCCGTCAATGGTAACTGAAGCTTCCGCGATGTTCGTGGACACGATGACCTTGCGCGTATTCTCGGGAGCGGGCTCGAATACGAACTGTTGTTGTTCTGTGTCCAATCCGGCATACAATGGAAGAGGCTGGAGGGTCTGAGATGAAGGACCAAAGTCAACGATACGATCTGTGATCTTGTCGATTGCATCGTTGATCTCCTCACGTCCAGTCAAGAAGAGCAGGATGTCGCCTTTATCCTCAGTGGAGTGGATGTCCATGACGGTTTGTACGGCGGTTTCGACGTAATCCGCTGTAGGCTCGACCAAGTACTGTATGTCGACAGGATGTACTCTTCCTTGGATGGTGATGATGCGGCCGAGCTCGTTTTTGGTCTTCCCGCCAACCTTTCCATCTTCATCGCTAGCAAAGAAGTCGAGAAACTTCTGCGCCTCAATGGTAGCACTCGATACGATGACACGGAGCTCCGGACGCTTTCTGAGAATCTTCTTCAGCAGGCTTAGAAGGATATCAGAGCTCAGCGAGCGCTCGTGCGCTTCGTCGACCATAATGACTGAATAACGCTTCAAAAGCGGATCCACGAGCATCTCTCGTAGTAGAAGGCCATCGGTCATGAACTTAATCTGCGTTTTCGCAGAAGTCACGTCCTCAAAGCGGATCGAGTACCCAACTTCTTGTCCAAGTTGACCTGGGAAAACTTAGACAGAAATGAATTGTATGGTGAGGGTCACTTACAACCCATCTCTTCGGCCACACGTGCGGCTACACTGGTCGCGGCGATCCTACGAGGCTATTCAGCAGTAATAAGAGACTGTGTAAGGACTCAACAAACAGCGTACCTGCGTCACAGCAACAACACTGCCATCGGAGGTCCATCCTGACTTGTGGAGAAACTGCGGAATCTGCGTCGTCTTGCCACTACCGGTCTCTCCAACAATGATGGTGACGGGGTAGGTCTCCGCTGTGTATAACAATGCATCCTTCAGTTGGGCGATGGGCAATAGACCGGGAGGTTTGTACAGTGCGGGAAAGAGACCCGCTTCAGAGACTTCGATGTCATCCTTTTCTGCCATCTTGAGGTTTGGTGGGCTACCTCGAGAGATGTTGAGGTGGGATGGAAATGAATGTTGATGGGGAGGTGGAGAAGGCATGGCCGATGTACATGGTGCGCTAATCCTCTTTGAGACGGTTCGATGTCGATGCGCCTTGGCACTCATCGTTTGTTTTAACATCCACGGCAGATTGTGCATCAAAGACGTGCATCCTTCCAGAGTTCGGGGTGGCATCATATCGCAGATCTGCATCTCTCACATGTGTTCAGAATGCAAATCATACACCTGCACTGTACGCTCAAAGGGCTGTAGCGGACGATCACAGGGTGGAAGTAACAATGAGATCCTATTTGCCCTATGTTGTCCTGTTCTGCAACTGAGCAAAAGACAAGAAGCACGATGTGAGAATGCAAAACCCGTGCGCTGGGTTGCGTGTCTCTGTCCCCCCTGATGAGTCTGTTGAAGGGGATTACTAGAAGATACTTCGGGCTCGTCACTTCGAAGAAGTCGAACAACGAACCTATTCTCCCGCTTTCTCATCAAACTACAAAGCTTTTGTCAGCGGAGGTAGTAAACCTGAGATGCTAACTTCTGCGAACACCCAGTACCCATTTAAAGAACCCTTAGTGTCTATAGGGAACGGCATGGCTCCAAGGACGCGGCAGAGATAACGCGTGCGTATGGAGGTCGCTGTAAGGTTATCAAATTGTTTGTCTGAAGGCTCTTGCGGTCATGGGGGGCATTTGTTCTGTTAAAAGATCATTACCCAGCCTTGTCTACGGGTGAATTGTCAATGCCCATTGTGGTTGAGTAGATGCTGCTGCACACTGATATCCTCGAGCCTCTCAATACTCTGCTATGATGCGCAACGTCCTCGACGTATATAGACTTACATCAAAAGCGTCTTCCCGTAGCAGTCGACCCTCGAGGACCAGCGACTAGAGTGCCTAGGTATGCCGAGGTCACTGCACGGCAGGCATGAGGCTCTCATCTGTACGAGGCAAGAGGGGCCGAGTTCCTTCTCCCTCGAGGGCGAAACGACGCACAAGTATATACTTCACTCAAGAGCCTTGAGATCCTCTGGCGCATGCGCAGTTCATCACACCGCCATGTGGACCCATCGATGTTAGGATCCATCCACGTAAATGTCCCGGCTTACACACCGGCTTCCCATTTCTTTCCCGCTCATCTCCTAGGTACATAAACACCACAATTCTTCCCACGACGCCCAAACAACCATCCGCATCTCGCCTATATCCCGCTTCTATCAGGATTTGAGCATACCTACCTGGCGCACAGGCACTGTTCCCCACCACTTCTGAACTTACACACCAACATCCTCAGACACAGAGCCACGCATCATGGCGCGCACCGCTTCATCATCTTCTGAGCCTCGCGCCGCTGAAAAAGCTTCCATTCTCCCACGCGCCATCGAGCAGTGCACGCTGACAGAGAAGGAAGCACACGGCGAGCTCATCCGGCGACGCAACATGTACAATGTACAGTTGCGAAACCATCCACAACATGAATATGTGCGGTCGATATTTACTCGCGCGTTGGAATCATTTTTGGACCCCCCACAGACGTATGCCGCTCGACTGCGGGATGCTGTCCGTAAAGTGGATCAGCTCCTAGGCAGCGGCCACGCAAGCGATATACTGGAAGAATCAGAGACTACCGCAGCCGATGCACTCACTCCTGCAACAGACAAACAGGCTCCAGCCTTGACTCGAAGTAGTTGGGGCACTCAAGAAGGAGCAGGCAGCACAGAGCCAGAATCTCGGGCAACCACGACTGCAGCCAGCCGGCCGAGTCCACCACCCCCACGCCAACTTCGAAGCAAGTCTTCGAATGCAAACGAATCCATCTCTACCGTCGAAGCAACTTCAGAAGCCATTCCCCCCAACTTGCCGGCCCCTGTCCAGATACCCGCAAGTGCCGACCAACCACGTGCAGTCCAGGGAAGGCGGCACACCTCGACAGCGACGTTAACGAATCTTGCTTTAACGTCTGCGGCCAGTACGCCTGTACCAACACGCGTCATGCCAACTCGTGCACTCAAGGGCAAGCGGAAGGCAAACCCGTTTGACAAACTCGAAGATTCAGTTTCCCCCCATAAAACCAGGCGCCGACGAAAAACAACCTCATCATCAACAACCTCAGCCCCATCGAGCCAACCGAAGCCTGCCGACATACCTGTCTCCCTCCCTGCCACATTGCCCCTACCGCCCTCGCAGATCGGGGACCCGTCAGCACCACCGGCACTATATACACCAGCTGCACTGTCTTCAGTACGTACACCACCAAAACCACCGACTCCACCAACGCCCAAAACACCCAAGACATCTGCACTCATTTTCTCTGCACACAAGCCACGGCTCGGAGTTGTTCTGAAAGTTTCTCCGAACTTCCTCCACGTACTGGATAACTGCAAAGCACGAGACGCATACATAGCTTGTCTTCGTTCTCAGCAGTCCTCAACCAACCAGTCTCCCATTCTCACCCAGTCCCCCATCGTCAATCAGTCCGCCATCGACAACCAGTCTCTCATCGTCAAGCTTCAGCTACCCCCGGCCCATCTCGCAACCCTGAATTCTGTCCGGAACGCCACCAACGCGTTCCCGGCGGCCCCACCCACCAAATACGCCTCCCTAACCCTCTCCCAACTCAAAACCGAAGCACAACGTCGACAAGCCCTGTATCAAGACCCCCACCTAACCAACGGTCTTGCCGAGCTATTCCGCACTATCGACATACCAGAACAGGCTGCTTCCGGTCGTAGGAAAGCCGGAGTTGCCGTTCCAATGAAAGAGCACGAAAAGACGGGGACCAAGTATGACGGCCACATGCTTGCGGCCATGGTTCGCGATGGCCAGAGCCGCGGCATTCCCCTCGGCGGGAATGTATGGAGGAAATCGTTCATGGCGGACTTGTTGGCCAGACATGATTTGCAGTGTCTTCTTAGGAGGGATGATGAGAGGGAAGATGGGACTGCTGTGGATGGCACTATGGCGAGTGGCACGATGGCGAACGGTACGATGGGCGGTACTATGGCGAGTGCCAGGATAGCGAACAGTACGATGGCTACCGGCACGATTCCGAACGGCACGACGGCGAACCGTCTGTATGCGATCAACAAGATCCGCGAATTCGACGATATCGTCAGCGCGGTCAACGCCATGAATAGGGTCACGGGCAATCACCCTCTCGACGCAACCGAAGACACCACTCCAACTACCCTAAACACCCACCCCAACACCCGTCCCAAGACCCGTCCCAGGACCCGTCCCAACACCACCACCACCCCTACCGCCACCGCTCAACACATCCCCAAACAACTCCCCCGAAAACGCCCTCAAAACCTCCCCTTCCCCCCTCTCCCCCCGCTCGCCCCAGGCACAAAACGCGAAGCCTCCCGCACCGCCCTCAAAACCGGCGTCTCCATCGCGCTCGAGAACATCATCGACGACATCGAATCGCTCTGCAAGTGGCGACAGCGACGCGCGGATGGTGAATGCGAAGACAGTGAAGAGGACAATTACGCGGAGACGATCCTCGACATGGTGGAACTTCTTGAAAAGAACAAGCCGACGCTCGGGGGCGAGAAGGGGGATGATCGCGTTTTTGTGCTTAGGGGAAATGAGTGGGTGTTTGCGGCTGTGAGGGTGGTGTTGGAGGGGTTGGGGATGGGGGAGGGGGAGTTTGCGCGGGTGAGGGAGGTGTGTGGGGTTGTTGGGAGGGAGTTTGAGCGGTTGTTTGGGGAGGGGGTTGGGAAGAAGGGGTAGAGTGTTTGAAGGATATGGAGGGGTATCAAAGTGTTGTAGATGTTGAGAAGGGGCGCAGGATAGGCAAGATGCTTATGGGTTTATGTTCTGACATTGAGCGAGGCGTGAGGCGCACGCTCGGAGATCCATATTCTAAACAAGGAGATAGCATCTTAGCCAAGCATCCAACACTGAACATTTTGATGTAGAAATGACTAGTCCCTGTATGACCCAAACGCCGCGCGGAAATGGTATCTCAAATTATTCAAATGAAGTGCCACTGAAGCAGATCCCTGCAACAAATGCGAAGAAATGAAGCCAAGTGCTGTACACCACGAGAAAGTACCATAACACCAAATATCAAAAACTGGCAGTCCACAGCACGGTTGTGGTTGCGGTGTGGGACAGTGAGCTACATCCGCGCCACCTGCGATGAGTTTGGAGAGTGGCGACTAGCTGGCGGAAGCAGGACTCAGATGGTTTCGGAGTCGTTTATGGGTACTATGAGGCCGAGAAGGTGGTGGCGGTATTGGGTTGTAGGAGCAGCAGCAGGTGAAGAAGCCGAAGCAGCACTAGTAGCGTCGACGAGGAATATGCACCTGCATGGGTTCTGTGCAGACATGTGGTAGCACGCAATGGTATGCCACCGTCAGCGCCTTGGAAATGGAGTGACCGGTGCACCGACGCCGTTGCACGTCCTGTTGTTGTGTCGGCAAATGCCCAATTGGATTCCAGCCTCGCGGCATCGCTCAGGGAGCCTGATAGTGTGGATGGAAGAGCTGATTGCTCTGCTCGATCATTGCTTCAATCTTGCCGGTTTCATTGGCCTCAAAGGTCTGCATCAATTCCATTTGCTGTTCTTGGTTCAGTCCCATGTCTCTGTCCTCATCCATAGCCCACTGGGGATACAGGTAATCGGTCATCGGGTATCCGCGATCCGCGGCGTACGACTCGTTCCACATAGGCGAAGAAAGTGTCTGCGAAGGGGCCAGTGAAAACGGGTCTTGCTGTTGCATCGCAAAATTGGGGTTCCATTGGGGCAATTCCGTGAACGTCGGCAGCGGGTTGAACTGAGTAGCGTTTGCGATGTTGAAGTCAGAAATGCTAGCATCGATTGAGCTTTTAGGGCTCGGATCCAGATACGGCAGCGTCTCCAGATGTTGTGGAGAAGGCTGAATGGATGTTGGTTGGGCCACAGCCCCCCCACTCGTGTCACCCTGGGACGCAGCCAGGTTGAACAGTGATGGAGCGGGTGCAGCGACATATGCAAATGGAGCCTCGGAGGGAGTATTGATAGATGCGGTTGAGGCTGTCGCAGGACTAGTCGTCCTGGACCTGTTGATGCCGTCAACTTGATGCGAAGAGACAGATGCGCTGTCAGAGGGGGAGGTAGCTGAGATGGGTACATCGCCATCCCTCTCGTATATCTTCATACAAGCGGCGATGAGATTTTTGTACAACTCCATGGCGGAGGCAACACCCGGCCATCGTTCCGACGATAGCTTAATAGACTCCAAAGCAACCAATAGGTGGGCTTCCACCTCGTCTCTGGGATGTTGACGCCGTATCTCGGAATACGACAGAGTCCATAGTATGGTATTGATTGCCATAAAGATGGACTGAGTGAAGATCCAGGTTATGTCGATACTCTTAGTCTCAATTTGCTGCCGGGACATGTACACATTGTAGCGGCATGCATCGTAACATTGAGTGGCGGCTTGTAGCGATGGCCTGGGAACCTGGGGGGAGGGACGGAAAAGAAATACCACCATGGTGTTGTACCTTCCGATGAACCAGACCTTGTTGAGGCCGGCCCCGCCTTCAACATCGGGAGCGGTGTCTCTCCACGCAATCATCTTCGCTTGCATCTCTGCGAACCATGGATCCTGGTCATCCTTCGGGGTGGGTCTCTTGCGTTGGTATAGCTTCCTACGGATCTCGAGCTGCAGCATCCTCATCTTGTAGAAATGTATGGCAATCCATTTCTTCAGCGACCCGTGAGGGGCGGGAAGGATGCCATCTTTGGTGATGTAGGCATCATCAATCAGCTCGAAGTAGTTCACATCAATGTGTTCTTGTCGCGTAGCGAAGATGCTGGGTCGACCCAGACTGTGGGCTAGTCCGTAATCCATGGTAAGTAGGCACCAGAAAACCCTTCTGCGCATATCGACTTCCAGCGGGTCAGCCGGCTGTCCGCCGGGGCCACGGGTGATGGTCTTCTCCTCGTGCAAGCCGAGGGCCTGACACAATCGAACGGCTAGACCGACGATATAGTAGACGGCAGTACGGGTGGGTGTCAGCAGCGAGTAGCCCGCAATCAATGCAAAACATTGGAGGGTTTGAAGATTCATAGGCTTGATGGCTCGCTCAATGTATCTCAGGGCAGCTAGATAGTAGCTGTCGGCAAGGCCAGCATATTGTGTATCCATCTTCTGCAAGCTGATTGCAATGACCATACGGACGCAGAAGTTCTGATACGGGTCCTCTGATCCGCGGTATACTAGTTCGACATCCTGGCTGAAGGTGGGTTCGTGGAAGATGGGGTACATAGGGTGAACTGCAAGACTGTCAGTGTGAAGACTTCTCTGGGATGGGCTATCAACCTCACCTTTGCCATAGAAAAGCTCAACCAAAAGGTTGGTGAGATCTCGGTTGGGCAAGTCCTCTGCGGGAACCGAGCTGATAAGCGGATAGACCTTGGATGTCGGCTTCTTGTCCTCTTCGTCAAAAGTGGCCTTGATTGACTTTGCCTGGGAATCGGGCACAATCTCAGAGATGGATTTGGATTCTGTAAACTGTTTTGCTAATTGCATGACAAGGCGTGTGATGGTAATGCCGCTCGAAGGGCCCAGGAACTTGGATTCGTCTGACTCCTGGACGCGTACAGCTGCTGCGGCGCGCATGACGGTCTCGGCGTCGGGTTCGACATGGTCTCGATCCAGTTCGGCTAGTTGGCGCTCCAGATCGCGCACTTTGTGTTGTAGGTGGACGACGTAGTTCCTGGGGATCTTGGTGCCTCTAACGGGGTCGTAGTACTCGCAGTGAGAGTTTGTCCTCTCACAAGGGCCACAGCGAGGCAATCCTGGGTCACATCGAGTTTTCCGCTGAGATAAAGTCAGTTGTGGGTGGAGTGGGCTCGCAAACAGGCGGACGTACTGTACGACATCGACAACAGGCCGTCAGCGTATGTGCAATGCGGTTCGGAGACGTTTTGTGTCCATTCTGGCTCGAGTATTGCTCTGCAATGTCCATGTTGCTAATCCTGAAGGATTGTAGCAGAGTCCAGACAAGCCAGTGGAGGAGACGGGGGAACACTGCGTGGAGGATGTGTGGCCGATTGTTGAGGGGCGTCCATGGGAGGGGAGTCGAGCAGAAAAAGGTCGGTCGGCAGCACCAACGGGCTCCCGAGGGCAGAGAGCGCCCTTAATGGAGCAGCCGACAAGCAGGCCACCGGAAGAGCTCAACAATAACGGCGGAGGAGAAAGGCGAGGCTGCAGACTCCAGAGGGCATCTGGGCAGGCTTCGGAGCGACGGTGCAGATGTGGGGAGTGGACTTGGGTGGGCTGCACTTGCGGATGATACCGCCGCCACGGGCCACCGAAACGCAAGCGGCCAATGGTCGCGGCCCGAGGCATACGGGACGGAAGTGACTCAGCAAAGGAACGGCGCACGTGTTTCGGTGACCGGTCGCTGCTGCGCGATCGGGTCAGGCGCGCGTTAGATTAGCGTCAATCTCCATTTCAGATTTCCTCGGGTCCCTGAAGTCGCTGTTAGCTTTGTTAGCTTCCCGGGCGGGGCCGGGGACATCTTGCTCCATCTCGTCTGCATCTCCCCAGAGTCTGGACCGCCATCTCGTCCCTTCTGCCATCATGGCTCTCATATCGGCTCTTATCACACCCCACCGCGCTTCACAGAACCATGCTTGTGAATGTCTCGAAATCCTCCGACGCCGCCGTCCGGGGCGTCTGCCATGTGTCTGCCACACGCCATCGGTGAATGAGAGGGGTGCGCCCAGCCGCGTCGCAGCCACATCCCACGACCGTCTTCTGCGCCCCATGTAATTGTGCCACACCAACAACCCCTCTTCTCCACGCATCCAGGCCTCCCATCTGTCCCTTCACACCGTCGCTCACCGCATTCCGCCATACCTCTTGGCCGTGTCGCACTTCTCGAACGCCCTCCGCACTACTGCTTCGTCTGATCTCGCCCCGCCTGTTCTCCCGGGGAGCGTTTGAAATATCCCCGAGTCTCTACTTCGCCATCTTGATCTACTTGCACTGTCTCCACGCCTGTGCATCCATGTCCTTGCTTGCCTGACTCGGGTCGCCCTCTGTTGATCATGGCTGCAGCATCGGCTTCGCGCATGTCTGCCAACAACCTTCCTGTGCTGGAAACACCTCTGCTTCGAGTCAGTAGGCCCGTCGCTGCCTGTTCACGCTGTCGTGCCGCCAAAGTCAAGTGCGACGGCAAACTGCCCGCCTGCACCGCCTGCGAAAAGTCAAATAGAGCCGCCGAGTGCTCCAGCACCAACGATCAATTCGCACGAGGCAAGGAGCGCAGCTATGTCGCGACACTGGAAGCCCGCGTCGAAAGACTGGAGAAGAAGATTGCAGAGGCACGCGCACGGCGGAAGTCCTCCGCCGTGCTCATGCACGATGCCGCCGAAGCCACCCCTACTCGCCGCACCTCCGTCGACACAGTGAAGCCTTCGAAGCCCGTCAGCAAGCGCGCCGCCCGCTTGAAGGAGGATAACGACATTGCCGAGCTTGTCTCAGACTTTGGTCTACTGTAAGTTGACTCCTCTGGGGCGACCGAATGCAGGCTGAGCATGCAGCGCCCTGAACGCAACCTCGAGAGATTTTTACGGGTTCACATCCGCCATGTCCTATGCACGACTGATACTGTCTGCGAGCTCCAAAAACCCTTTGCCCCCGGCTGCAGTCAAGCCCTTACCTCCGAAATTCGCTGCCACTCCAATCATCCAACATTACCTTACCAACATATACACCCTACTCCCTTTCTTCGACGAAGCCGCCTTCTACCGCTCACTGGATGCAGTCTATCACCTGGACAGCACTATAGCCTCTGCACAGGATCACTGGAATGTACGCATGGTGCTTGCTGTATCCTCCCTGGCCCAGTCCGAGCATCGTGCAGACAGCATGTACCAGGATGCCGTGGGCCATGTCAGTGCTGCCCTTCAGTATAAGGAGGTCGTATTGCGACCTGGAAGAATAAGCGGTATCCAAGCTCTGTTATTTCTTGTGCAGTACGCCATGATGGATCCCCATCACTTCGACAGTTGGACCCTAATTGGAGCCGCGTCCCGTTTGCTCGTCGACTTGGGAATACACCAAGACCCGTCACGTAGCACACCCATCTCGAAGGCCAAATTAGAGGTACGCCGGCGGGTGTACTGGTGTGTATATGCCCTTGACAGGTAATTGCTTCTCCTTTTGGACCACACTCTCATTCTCACTCGTTTTTCAGGTCGACGTCCCTTGTCCAAGCTAGAGCCTTCTCTTTCTCTGATGAATCCGCGCATGTGGGACGGCCGTTTCATATGCCCGCCCTCTCTCCCAAGTCAACAACACAAGCGATGGTCTTCCAACAGTCTTTCGATGCCGCTCTGCAGTACTTCAAGATCCGCGAGATACAATCAGAGTGGTACATGGACCTATTCCAGTCCGGGCGTGACCCTTGGCATGATCCATATCCTTACATCTGGAAGACGTACGCAAAGATGGCACAGTGGTTCGAGGACATACCCACTACGATGCTCCCTTCCACGCGCTCGTTCTTCGAGCTTGAGCTTCTCTACAGCTACGTCTACATCCTGTCTCCGAGTGCTCGGAACCCTCATATCCACGAGTATGCGCAGCGGCTCATCTTTGAGCATTGCATCGCGTATGCAAGTTTATTACTCGAACTAACCCGCCAACCCTCAAACACAACCAAACCGCCCATAACCTTCTACGACGCTATGCGTGCTTACATGACGGGTCGCCAATTCGTCGATGTGCTCTCGCGCAACATGGCCGTACTCCTTGATCCGACCCCACCTTCACCTCCTGCCTCTACTCCTGAACTGGAGTCTGAGGATCCTCTCTCGCCGGTCGCCAAAGCAGGACCGCCACCGTTCCCTTCGCCTGCAAAGCAGGATGGACAATCTAGCTTACCGGATCCAGCCAGCCGTGCCATCGGTGCAGTCAACAACTTCGTTGCGACACTTGATGGATTCGGGCGCCGGTTTGGCTTTATGCACTGGCAAGAGCGCTTCCAACGGGAATCGGAACAACTTCTGGCGCAGTTGTACACTCACGTTTCGCATACATCGCCTTCTCTGCAGGTCCACGTGCAACCGTGGCCTGCTGGCCTCCCTCAGCAGCAAAGTCCGTTTTCTACTGGCTCATATACAGGGACGAGTCCGGGGTCGGACCGACAACAATCCCCTTTCGAGTGGATGACCCCTCCGCAAACGATACCAGAGCTTCCACAGCCAAGTGGGGGCAGATCCCGGCATGCGCTGGTCTTTGGGCCTGGTATACCACCGTCACAACGAAGAAAGAGCCCGTCAGGCGGGCAACATGCCCCGTTTCCCTAAATGGATAGACATGTTGAATTCCACAGTATACCCGCGTTCAACTAAACCAACATTGAGCACTTCGCAATCCATTTGGCCCAGAGGAGGCAGCTTGTATATGTCCGTTGTAGCTTATTTATGCTGGGTGACGAAATATATTGGGCAACGATACAAAGGACAGGATATATGCCGCATTGTAACCCCCAGTTCAAGCTCAAAGACATTCTGACCTTGGGTGTTGGGATAGGGAAGCCAAGATTGGCGGGTAGGGAAGGTGGCGGATCCAATCAGAATCGTTTGGACCCAGAAGGTTCCAGCCACACCTGCACAGCCACGATGACGCATCCTGTGGCGAGTTGCTCTTGTATATAATTGCACCCCGCCTGCATAATGGAAGTGCATCCTTCATCGTTCTGAACAGGCGTCGCAACCTCTGAACACCCTATCTCCTCCTATCCCGTCAATTAAACCACTTCCGCCCTACATCACGCAACCATGCCTGTCCCGATGCCATCCACGACGCAGAAGTCCGAGTCCACCAAGCCCTCCAACCCACAATCCGAACAACAATCCACCCAGAGCGCCGCCTCGACGCAACACACGCAAATGAGCAAAGAGGAGGCCGACAAGCTCTACGAGGAGCGCATGGAGGAGGAATACGCCAAGCGTGAAGGCGGCGCCTAAACGCTCTCATCCTACAATATCACGACCCATCTCACGGCCTTTTCCATCTCGGCATAAACTGATATCCCGTCCCCATGACCACGGCATGGCGCATAATACCTAATCAACCACACCAAATATACCAAAAATCAATATCATTCCTTCTCACCAAGTGCCCTCCCAACCAACCCCCGTGCCCTCTCACTCATCCCAATCCCCAGCGCCAACCTCCTCCCCTCCTCACTCATCTTCCCCCACGTCTTGCGTAGTATCCCAATAATCTTCTCTTCATCATGTCCCTTCTCAAACGCCTCAAACTGGTCGTCGAGGAATACTAAACACGCTACATCCTCGACCATCTGTGCTTCGGCGTCACTCTTCATATCCTCTTTCCGAATCAAACTCGCTACTCTGTCTGCTATTTCCTGTGGATATCCGGAGTCTAGACATATGGTGTGTACGAGGGATGCTTGTCGGGTTTTGAGCGCGCTGCGCCAGCTGTGGTAGCCGATGCGCGTTAGGGGGTAGGAGGAGCGCGGGATTTCCCAGCGGCGGAAGTGCTGGGCGCGGGTTGCGAGGGAGAGGGGTTCGGAGGGGGTGGAGGTGAGTTTTTGGAGGTAGGAGGTGCATTTTTGTGCGTAGTGTAGTTCGTAGGGTATCGTGGTGCCGTCGGGGAGGGTGTGGGTGGTGGGGTCGAGACTGTGGGCGGCGTCGATGGCGGAGAGGCATGTTGAGTAGGGGGAGGACATTGTGGGTAGTTGAGGGGTTGATATTTTGGAAATGTTGAATATAGGTTTTTTGAACTTTGGAATGTTTGCTGCGAGTACTTTTCGTGAATTGTGCTGCGACCGATATGCGGAGGCGTGGTGCCATCGATAACACCCCCACGCGTGCCCCCACTTGTGCCTGGCCCAAGCTTTGATGCTAGGGCTGCCAAGGATGGCGACGAGCCTCGCCATGGGAACCTTCACTGAGGTCGATTCGATTTTGAAGACATAGAATACGAAATAGCAGGACATTTCCAACGTTTCAAAGGTCTGAGTGCGTAGCGATGTCTGTTCAAGTGATGAAAGTACCATCGGCGCAGTTGGAGTTTTTCTTATACAAATTAGCGAATCGCAACATCAAGTCCTTGTGCCATTCCGAAGGCGACACCAACAACGGCTCAGACTTGCCTTTTACACATTGGGAGGATCATCAAACCAGGCCTGCGTAGCCGTACCATGTGATAGCATATCCGGGCTATCGTTGTACGGAAACCTCAGAATGAGATCAGACAAGGGACGACGCAGACTCCTGGCTCTCCCCGGTTGATATGCTTGTCATCATCGCCGTGTGCAATTCACGCAAAGTAACGAGATAGAGTACTCACTGGATGAGGAGAGACATTCAAGACATCAGTCTATGAGATGATTTGAGTACCTTTCGTCCTGCCGGTTTCCATCTACCAGAAAGGGCGTCAGCATCATGTCTGTTTATTAAAAAAGATGGAAATCTCTTACCTTTGCCGTTCGCGCACCAAACTGTATCGCTCTCTTCTTCTCCTTCGCGACGCCTTCCATCCCCAGTTCCCACGCCAACATCCTCAATATCCTCTTCCCTGGCTCCAGTTCGACTTGCTCGTCGCCAAAGTCGCACTTCGTCGTCACTGGCATCTCCAGCGCTACAGCGATGAAGTCTTCATCCAAATACGGAAATCTGACTTCTCGCCCCGAATCGCTAATAACGCGATCGTCGCGACCAAGGTTTCTCTTCCCGAGGCGCGTAAAGTCCAGCTCAAGTTCGTCAATGAGGCCTTCGTAGCCGCAGCGTGCGAAGGCAAGTGAGTGACGCTGATATCCGCCGAATAGCTCATCGGCGCCCAGCCCAGACAGCAGGACGTGCGCAGATGTTGTATATGCGGTAGCTTGGTCATCGGAGTCGAACACCACCCCACTTCCGCGAGAAGCGAAGTACAACGCGTAAGCAATTGAGAGATCCATCTCGGTGTTGTGGGGGTAGATCAGGTCGAGGATTCTCTCGCGGTGGGACAGGGTTTCGGAGTAGGGAACATCGACCTCGACAAAGCGCCACAGGCGTTCAGGACACACGCGTCGTAACTCGGCATATGAAGAGCGGCCAGTGATGCGGTCGGGACAGGTAGCATACGGTGACTCGTTGGGACCAAGTTTGGCATGAACGCGGGGGTTCTCGAAGGCGACGTTCAGCAGGTCGATCCGCTCCGTCAGTGGTAGGCAGTCATGAGCAAGGCGGGCCAAAATAGTGCAGTCAAGTCCGCCCGAGAAGAGGATGGCGACCTGAGAGGGAAACTCCGCTGCAGGTTCGATGGATGGTCCCAAGGACTCGCGCACGTGCTTCACACGAAGCTCAATAGATCTTCGGAGACTGGCATCAAGCCGTCTCAAATGCATTGGGTCGGAGCTGCAAGATCCATCTGGTAGAGACCGGTTTAGAGAAGGAAATGGTAAAGTCTGCGACAGTCAGTTCAAATTTTGCGGTATGCTAATATGACATACGATTGCAATTTCGGGGGGGTTGTCAGCGTTCTCGCACGGTCGTTGGGGGATGTGACCCGGACGCAAAGGTCGACTAACGAGATCAATGTAGTATATGCCATCTGCATCCACCTCTTCCCAGCTGCTACCCCCATTCGCCTTGCGGTTAGCACACACGCTGGAAAGGGTCAGAGAGTCAGTATTAGCTGAATGCAGCAGAGAGCGTCGACCAAGGCAGTCTCTGCCGTAAAAAATATAGTTGTGCCGTGCATCGTAGAAGAGGAAAGCGTACGGTCCTCGAATAGAGGCTAATAAAGAAACGACGACCTTTATTGCTTCGCTTCGCCTGTCAGGGGAAAACTGCTGGCATGTCTGAACCAAATGCTTGAATATGAAATGAGAATCATTGCCATCAATACTTTGACCCCCTAATGACCAAGCCTCTCCATTCCAGCACAGTACTGAACCGGATGATGGATCCTGTAGAGGCTGAGCGACTACCGAAAGGCCTCGTAGAGCGAGCACTGTCGATGTAAAAGTCGCGTACAGAGGCGGTAGATTTGGTATGTCGATTGTGCAACGGCGGCATCCTGTACTGTCCGGGCCGCGATTTATGAGGAGCTCCTCTGTTTTCTTGTCCGGGGATGCATTCTCACTGTGACTGAGCGAGAAATGGATGCCGCACATTGCACGGTCAGTGGCCTGGAGTGGGAGGTCAAGAATCAACGTCGGGTGGGCGAATCGGGATTCGTCGTTCGTGTGGCTGGTGAGTGGCGTAGGGTGCATCTGTGACGGTGCCGGAAGCCTCGGCAGCCGACCTCCGAGTCCTGCTGATCCCAAAGCTCTCTCAGTGAAGCTCTGGGAGCTTGCCATTTTCCCGCGACTTCGACGCTTTAGGCGAGATATTAATGGAACCTTTGAACCCTCTGTTCGACTTCCCATCGTTAACCCGCAGTTCGCCGGTCTATGTCTCCCACGACCCAGTCTCCTCGACGTCATGAAGAGCCGGATACACCCCGCGTGGATAACGAGGGCGATGAGGTGAACCAGCCTGTCGGACCTGCCGCTAAGCAGGCTGTCAAAAGTGATGGAATCACGGACAAAGGCAAAGACGTCGATTCAGAGCCTCCTTCGTCCCCAGATCCGCCTGGTCCGACTGCACCTACGGGGCCAACGAAGACTGTCGATGACAGCCTCGAAGCAGAGAAGAGTGAGGGAATTTCAATCAGTATATATGGAAATACCAGGGACGGTTTGGACGACAGTTCCGTTATAGATACGACGAACTCAGAGGCAGCCCAACCGCCCACCGTGAGACCGGCAGCACCAGCAGAGATGCCATTAGAAGCCGCGTCATCGTCCTCCACCTCTCCGCCCCGTGTCCCTTCGGATCATACTGTGCAACCTTCTGTGCGGTCGTCTTCTCCCCCAGCGCCTCCTCCGAAGGATCAGGGATACCTGCCCATAAGCAACAACCTCTCGATCCGGAGTAGTTCGCCCTTGTCGCAGGAAAAGTCGAGTGGGAGAAACTCGGAAGATATCGCTGCATCCGAATACACATCAAGATACGATGGTGCTGAGGGAGCATCAGAGGACTCAAAGTCCGAGATACAGAGCATAATGGAGCAGTTCGAGCACGGCGACAATGGACCAGCAGAGGCTGGGATTATTTCTCCGCGCTTAGAATTCGCTGCACCTACGCTAGAGCCGGCAGTAACTCATCCACCTCGAAGGTCAAGCCTGCAGCCTATCGACAAGCCCCTTCCTACACCTACAGAAACACCAACCAGTCAGCAGCTAAAGTCACCTCCTCCACGTACCTCGTCTCTGTACCGCGCTGGGACAAACTCGTCTTTCAACGAACCCAACTCGCCCAGTGCGCATGCACCGCAGTACAAGCCGACGCCGCCGGTTCCAGAGCCAGATCCTGAACCTGATTTGCCTTTCGACTTTCATCGCTTTCTCGAACAGTTGCGTCACAAGTCAGCGGATCCTGTTGCGAAGTTTCTTCGATCATTTCTATTGGAGTTCGGAAAGAAACAGTGGATGGTGCACGAGCAAGTGAAAATAATAGCGGACTTTCTGGAATTCATCACCAAAAAGATGGCCCAGTGTGACGTTTGGCGAACTGTGTCCGATGCCGAGTTTGACAATGCAAGAGAGGGCATGGAAAAGCTGGTCATGAATCGGTTGTACAATCAAACATTCTCGCCCGCAATCCCCCCTCCAGAGCCTCTGCACCCGAGGGCCAAGCGGCGCGGCGACGCCCCGGGGCCTGGTCGAAGGGGCCAGCACCAAGAAGATGTTGAGCGTGACGAGGTCCTGGCGCAAAAGGTGCGCATATACGGCTGGGTCCGTGAAGAGCACCTGGATATAAAGCCTGTGGGAGAGAAGGGCAAAAAGTTCATACTGCTGGCACAGCAAGAGCTCATCAAAATCAAGTCCTACCGAGCACCACGGGACAAGGTCATCTGCATTCTCAATTGTTGCAAGGTCCTGTTTGGGTTCCTTCGAACTTCGCAGTCTGACCAGTCTGCCGACGCCTTTGTCCCACTTCTGATCTACACTGTACTCCAAGCTAACCCGGAGCACCTCGTGTCGAACGTGCAATACATCTTGCGCTTTCGGAATCAGGACAAGCTAGGCGGTGAAGCCGGCTACTACATCTCCTCTCTGATGGGTGCCATCCAGTTTGTCGAAGGGCTGGACAGGACCTCTCTCACTGTCAGTGACGAGGAATTTGAGAAGAACGTCGAGGCTGCTGTGTCGGCGATCGCAGAGAAGCATCCTGAGCAGCAAGTGCCCTCCCCGGAACGCACTTCAAGCCGCCTTCGCGCTGAGGCAGACAATGCCACTGTTCCGACTAGGCATCGTCGGATGCCTTCACCTCATCTTCAGCTACCCGAGAAATCGACTCTAGCGCGACCGGAAGTGACCCCACGCAATTCTCTCGACGCAGAGCGAGCAAGCCCTGTGCGCTCATCTCCTTACCGCAATGGCAAGTCTGAGGCCAGCGAAACGCCCGAAGAAGACAATGTTGCCGCAGGGCTGCTTCGCACGATACAAAAGCCTCTCAGCACGATCGGTCGAATCTTCTCTGATACTGATACCACGTCAGCGTCCTCTTCCCAACAGTCTCCGCAACCGCCGTCGATTGCGCAACATGTTCGTCGCTCCTCCGATTTCCCGGGCACTGCGCCCGCCCAGGGCAGCGAGAAGGAGCAGCTGCGCCGGTCGGTGGATGATCAGCGGCACCGTGAGCGGCTATCAGCAGAACACGCGGCCGCCCGGCAGGCGTCTGCGGAGGCCGAAGAGGCGCGGAAGATTCAGAGGCAAGAGCACATGGTTGTGGTTGAGACGCTGGCGGGTATGTTCCCCGCGTTGGACAGAGAGGTTATCGACGATGTAGTGCGTATGAAGGAGGGAAGGTACGATTTCTCAATTCGGCAGCATTCTCAATCGCTAATGATTTCGTAGAGTCGGTCTTGCTGTCGATGCTTGTTTGGCATTGAGCAACCCGTAAGCCAGGTCACAAGGGTGTGTATGTCTAGTCGCTAGGGCGCAATGGATACCCTTTTTCTGATGCCCAATTTTGAGCTCAACACATCATCGGCGTTTTCGTGTTCCTAAAAATACACGACGTTTGCAAGACATCAGCGCATAGCGCTAGAGTAAGCAGTCATCCACCAGGTCGTCTGACGAACTTAGCCCCTTGACGATCGGTCTCGGGCAGTGGGCAGTCAGCAACCAACATCCCATGTGCCATTCTTAGCAGTCTCTGTATTTTTCTCAAGAGTGTATGTCTGGTAGTTGCACTGCCCGTTGGGGTTATTTGTTGGCGCCTTTGTGTTGTTGTTTGCTTCTCCACTACGGTCTCCATGACTCACCTTGTATGAGCCCCAACCGCATTCTATGCAAACGCCTGGGCAAAAAATGTGGCCAGCTCATGGCACACATTTCAATCCTAGTGTACCATAAGAGCCTTTCTTCGCGCGCGGCTTGCTTGACCTCTGTATACACAGATGGCCCCTGAGAGACCTGGGCGAACAACGCCCTCCCCTTCCTTTCGCACGCCTCTGTCCTGAGCGGTGTACAGCCTCCTGTCTTCAATCGTTTCCATGCTTTGCCCGGCGCGTGTGGAAACCAGATGGGCAAAGAGAACGGCTGCAGCCACCGTTGCAGGGAGTGAAGTGGAAGGGGGTGAATATAAAAAGGGGGTAGATTTTCGCGGATATCGAAGTATCAGCTCCAACACTACACTCAACTCACCAACGACTACAGGCTCTTCGGCTTCAATCACCACACACTTCTCATCACTCTTCCACTACTACCACAATCACACTTCAAGATGTGCGTAGAACCCCAATCCGTTACCTCAAGTGCATTGTGCTAACAGCGAGAGCAGGTGCGGATACCAATCCTCTACCAGAATTGCCGTGGATGCTCAGGGCAGACGACAAATCGTATTGGGCCCACAAGTGTTCGCAGACTGTAACTGGGCGCAATGCCCTTTCTCGGCCCAGAACCCCAACAGAAACGGCGTCGCCGACACGACTCTTGGAGGAAGGTGGAATCCCCCACGGAGATCGTAGGGAACTAGTGCATTCGAAATCATGCATATGCGTCCCCATGGGAGGACTTGTGGATGGATGTTGCGGATGTCAGACGCTTGATGGGATGAAGATATGGCGTGTAGTTGCTGTTTCTTTTTTGTAGTTCCGCGTTTGTTCTTTTGGTTGTTTTGTCGTTCGTTTATCGTTTGTTTCGCCGTTTTGATAGTCATTCGTTTTGTCGTTCGCGCTCGGTACATTATATAGAATGGATGGTTTTTTTTAGCTCTTGTACGTCTCACTACTGTTCATATAGATCCTCGGTCTTCGGTCAATTTCTAGCTGGCTAAGCAGTTGGAATTCAATTGATAGCCTGCTAAGCGGGTGAGATGAGGTGAGGTCAACTGGTGAGGTGCAGTCATGTTGACTTTCACTGTTGAATGTATGATGGTCCGAGCTTGAGCTAGGAGTCCCGGGAAGTGGGGGCGTTTTTGATTAGCGTAATGACGTAGGCAGGGGACGAGTATCCCGGTGGCCTCACCAACCTCGATCGCGTGAGTGTCGTGCTACCACCCAGTACATAATAACAACCTCAGACCGTACAATATACTGCATATAATCGCAAGCTGTTGGGAAGGCCACCGCTGTGCACTTTTGTATCTCGACCTCAGCTCTGCTACGTTGTTACTTGTCTCAAGCTGGTTGTCTGCCTGGTTGCTCGTTCATTGGCTTCCCCGCATTTACCCCGGACAGAACGGCCCGTGCGGCATCAGGTCCGGCTAACCTCATTCGCGGACTGCGATTGGGAGGAATGGATAGGCAGGCACGAGTAACCGCAGACGGCAGGGACGAGTGGTGGTGCCGTGATCAAGTGACTGCCTCCAAGATGGCTGACGCCTTCCGGAGTCGGGATCCATGGATGCCCCAAGCTCCCGCCCTCAACCCCTCACTCCGCCCATTGCCCTCATCTACTAAACCCGCCGCTCCCTTTCTCTTCCTCTCTCTTACACTCCACTCATCTTCAACCACTTCATTGTCTCACCACAACAACCCGCTCTCATAGCACAGCTTCTGGCTGTTGACCTACCTGCTTGCCGCCCATCACCGCAGCCATGTCCGCAGAAACCGAGAACACGCTCAGCAAGGTCGACTCGGCCGTCGACGAGACCGGAGCGAAGAAGACACGGAGAGCCAGCTCTATGGCTGCCGATTGCTACAACATCAACGACCTTGGTGAGCTCGCCTTTCCTACACCACCTGCTGAGGGCATGTGGGGCTGACTGCAACTCAGAGAAGGAGGGGAAGAAGATTGAGATTGCTCCCGAAACGCAAAAGCTGAACTGGTGAGTCCTAGCCCATTGCAGTTTCGTACCCTATCCGTCCGAGCCCTTGCCTGGGCGTTCCCCAGCTGTCGACGTCGGCCGCCTTGCTCTTCCTCTTTCTAAGGTTTGTGTCGGTCAAAGCTGACTCGCCCTGTCCAGGAAGCTGAACACGTCGCCCGCCTCGTTAGACGATAAGGATGTCCTCAAGAAGCCACTTTGCTTGCCAAAGGTCAAGAAGATCGATCTGCACTTCAAGCTTGGACTCACCGTCACCGCACGGAACCTCAAGGGTGTGACTATCAAGGATGCGCTAGACGCCATCTACAAGCAGTTCAAGAAGAAGGTAAGCCAAACCGTCTCCTTTGCATCTGAGCTCCCTCCCGGCGCGTGGTTGCTGGACTCCAGCCAAGTTGCACCCTCGTATGTGTCGGCACTGCTAATCTTTGTCAGGCTGACGACGAGCTGGACCTCCCCGTCCTCGCGGGCTTCGAGTGGGATCCAGAAGAGAGCTACACGCAGTTCATCGTGCACCTGAAGAAGGAGGGCGCACCAGTGTCTTCGAAAAAGAAGAAGAAGGGTGGTGACGAGTAATGAGCTACTCGTATCCAGACTGCCCGACCGCCACAGCTCTGGGTGACATTACTCCCGGGCTTGCTGCAATATCAGGCGCCAGCGTCGGAGGCGTGGCCCTGGAGCAGACCTTCTCTGTGCTGTATCCTGGACGGAGGCTTCATTGCCCGTGGTTCTGCTGAGCAAGACAGGACTGTTATCTGTGGTTCATTGTATCTAGCGGGCGTCGAATAGATCCTGAGTCAACAAGGTGCCAATGAGCTGTGTATTTGATGCAACAATGAAAGACAATTCATGACTGCCAGCTTTCGGCGTGACGTTGCCTGAAGGTTTCGCGCCCCATCTGGAGGCCCACCGTGGGTATTACGCCTGGCTGTATACGGTTAGCTTCTAGAGACGCATTGTTGCCCCACTTCAGCTTATTCCCACGTACCAGGGTCTACCCCAACGGTCTGATTATTACTATGCTCCTGAGTTCCAAGGGTGCGGGGGGCAAGGGGCAGGTACTACTCTGTGAGTGCTACACTTATCGAGCCTCAACTCCTCCCTCATGGACATGTCTTTACAATTGCACTCCTTTCCAGAGCTCGTGCGTTCTCATCTGGACCTCTCATACCTGGCAGAAGTCCGCGACCCTGATGGCACACCCATTCGTACCATCTATGGATACATCGGTCCCGAGCAACATGTCTGGTTTGGCCAGACTCCAGATGTTGTCAGGTATGCTCTCACAATGGAGCATATCAAATCTGGATTGAAACGGATATCGGATGAGAAAGTGTACCCGCCTGTGACGGACGGCATACAGACGCTGCATGTGGACGAGCACTCTAGAGAGGGTTTGTTCATCAAGGGCCCGCACATGTCTGGCTTGGACAACGAATACGGCGCTGCGCTTATTCCAGAGATGCTCCTTCATGAGGCCCGGATTTATGAGTTTCTGGAAGCACATCCGCATGCTAAGATTGCGAAATATCATGGGTGTACTGTGCGGCGGGGTTATATCACGGGTATTGCGCTCGAGCGGTATCCTCTGCCTCTGCAGCATGCGTTTTATGGCGACCAGGATCATATTGTCGCCTTGCTAGATGTCGACCACATCATGTCTGAAATCCGGAGTGCGGTGGGACATCTACATGGATTGGGATATGCGCACAATGATATCAATCCGACGAATCTGGCGCTGGATAAGGATAATGAGGTAGTGGTTTTGGATCTTGGGAGTTGTAGGAAGATTGGTGAGACGATGGTTAGTGCGGGGACGAATGGGTGGAGCATTGATTTTGACGAGGAGGGATGGGATGTGTCTAGTGCGAAGCATGATGAAAGGGGTATATCGAGGGTGGAAGCGTGGTTGAGGGAAAAGGTTGAGGAACGCAGGAGAGCGATGGCACAGGATGGAGATGGAGTGAGTGGCTGAGATCTTTGGGAATCGGACGCAGTCCGAGTATATGTCCCTACTCTACCCTCAATCTCTACTTCCCATATGTGTCAGAACCACTACGAATGACCCACAATACTCCTATCCCTATACAACTCCTCCAAATACTTTTCCTCCTCCTCCGTCAGCACCTTTCCTCTAGCCTCCAGCGCCTCATCCATCCTCTCCTCGCTGCTGAACCCAATAATTGGGCTCGTGACCCTCTGATTGATCCACGCCAACGCAACCGTGCTCATCTTCCAACCCCGCTTCTTCGCAACCTCCTCAACCCGCTCGATGATCTTACGATCATTCTCATTATCACCTGTCGTCTGCGTCCCAGCTTCCTTCTCCCCCGCCGAGCGCGTTGTCGAACCGAATGCACTTGCAGGACGCGCGAGATGGCCGCGGCAGAGAGGCGCCCACTAGTGAATACTATCAGCACACATTTCATCGCAGCCAACTTCAAAAGGCGAAAAGAAAAAAGGTGTGAAGCCCACTTACCGGAATAACACCAACTCCCGTCCTCTTACAAAACCTCAACATCTCCCTCTCTTCCTCCCGGTATAACAAACTGTAATGATTCTGCATACTGACGAATTTCGTCCACCCATGTTTCTCAGCAACAAACTGCATCTCCGCGAATTCAACAGCCCACATACTGCTTGCGCCGATATACCGCACCTTACCCACGTTAGCACAATAAGCACGATATATCTCGACGTCCAAGAGAAAATTCGAAGCATACCTTCCCACTCTTCACAAGATCATGCAACGCCTCCATCGTCTCCTCCACCGGAACCTCCTTATCAAACCGATGAATCTGCAACAAATCCACATACGCCGTCCCCAACCTCTCCAAACTCTTGTCCACAGCATTAAAAATCGCCGCCCTCGACAACCCCCCCTGATTCGTATAATCCCTGAGCTTCGGCATCTTATCCGCATGAAACACACTCCTGAGCTCCTCCGTCTCGCCCACGTATCCAAAACACTTTGTCAAAATCGTAAGCTTCTCGCGAGGCAGATTGTACTTTTTGATGGCTTTGCCGATGAGGATTTCGGAAACGCCGTTGGAGTAGACGTTGGCTGTGTCCCAGGTCGTGATGCCGCGGTCGTAGGCGGCTTTGAGTAATGGTAAGGCGGCGTCTTCTTCGAGGACCCAGTCTTGCCATTTTTTGGACCCGATGGACATGGCGCCTAGGATGGGGACCGAGACGCGCAGGCCCGATTTGCCTAGTTGACGGTACTTGGCTTTGGATTGTGAGAGGAGGGCATCGATGTCGGTTGTCATGGTTGCTGTGTTTAGGTAGGGGTGACGGACTCTGTGTCGCGAGGTTGAGACAAAGTGCTGGGAGGAGAATAGTCAGAACACTGGTGAGGTATGGTGGGAACAAGCCCCAGTTTATGCCTTAATGTCTTTCCGGGTGGCTTGTTTTCAATGCCGCCAGAATACATGATGACGTGCACATGAATGCGGCTTGCCCGTCCCGGTATCCCCTAGACACTGTCAAAAGCGCATGCATAGCGGGGTAGACGGGACGCATTCCTTCCCTATTCCCGGCGGCTGAGTAGTCTCCAGTTGATGGTTGGAGAGCGTATTTTTGTTTCGAAATTGGCACATTCACAATCCACAAAAGCAGTCATGACTTCCTTCATTTTGAACCACTTGAACCACTCCAGCCCCGCACAACAAGTGTCGGTCGGTCCCGTCAACCTCTCGGAGCGGTGGAGCTTGTGCATTGTTTTATAGAACACTGTTTTCGAGCACTATCTCCCGAGGCGCCGGTTCTCGTCCCAAAATGCAGAGATCATATGCCCGTGAAAGAAACCCGTACTCCAAGCCACCCTTTACGACTCCTCCAGGATGTGGCCCTTCTCCGACACGTAGAGACCGTCCAAGAACTTTCGGATATCCTTGTTGCGAACACGGCAGATCTGCTGGATATCGGCGGCGCTCTGGGAGACATCCTCGACGGACTGGCTGAGAGTCAGTACAGGTCTGTTCGGTAGCAACCGGATCCTTACGTTTCCGCTGAGGATGAGCTCGTCCTTCTGGGTCTTAGAAACCTCGACATCGACACCGGGGCGGCACATAATCCTGCGGACAATCTTCTCGCCGATGAAGTTGCGGATCTCGACCTCCATCTGCTCGCCCTTCTTCTCAAGGTTGACGTTGATGGGGAAACTGCACAGGGTTAGCATCTGCAGCAACACGGTGTAGCTTTCGATGGTGTCTCCGTGTGTAGCGTCGTAGAAGTGGTGCAGTATGCGTTGTAAGGGATCGGGACGATTGGAGCTCTTGGACGAATCGTGGACTTCCGGAGACCGCATCGCAAGGAAAGCCAGATATAGAGGTGAACTTACTGTGCGTAGACGTAGCGCATCCTTGACGTTGATTAGCAAAGTTTCCCGAAATCATAGCCTGAAAACGTACTTGTACTTGTAGCCCTTGGTCACACCGAGGATCATGTTGTTCTGTCACCAATCAGCCTTCAATCCTTCCACAGCTTCCAGGGTATGTGGTGCCAGTGTGCGAACGTACGATCAGGGTGCGGACGGTGCGGAGGGTAGCGACGCTCTTCCGCGATCCATGGTGAAGCTCAATCTTAATGAGGTTCTTCTTGGGCTGTATATCGTTTAGCCAGATTTTCGCATTGAGGTGTATGGTTCGGCGTACGTGGGTGAAGCTGACGGCAAGATGGCCGAGCGACTTGCTGAGTTTGCCCTGGGACGGTAAGAATTCGGTCGGTCGAGGTTCGCAGCGCACTTACGCGGGGACCTGTCGCACGTATGTTAGCATTTCCTCTACCTGCTCATTCTTAACAACGTACCCTCAACAACCACGTTCCTGGTCTTAATGGCGACCTTGACGCCCTCGGGAATCTCGAGCAACTCCTCAGAGTGACTAAATGCGTTGTCAGTTGCTGTTCAACTTGGCGCGTCGATTCTGGTTTGCGAGATGTCGGATTCTGATGGGACACCGGCCACGGATTTGGACGCGAGGTGCAGGGTCCGGGCCTTCAGATGCGGTAGAAACGGGGAGCGCGTACATGTACTTCATTTCGGCGGCGATTCGAGGGTTGTCGGGGGCGGAGAATGTCGACGATGTTCGTGGTTGATTCGCAAGTCTGTTTGTGGGCAGGCGAAAAACCTAGCCGAGGATTGCGCTAAGCCACTTCTGGTCGAAGGTCCACCCATCACCAGAACATCAACGAACAGCCTTCGGATAACTGCCCTCACTGCTGTACAATGTATCATAATCCGATAAAATGCTCCATAAGTCCAGATCTATTAGAGCCCTGTCGTTCGAAACTGGCCGCACCTTTGGCTCATCATGCCCTTAGCGATATAGATGCAGAGATCCTCCCGTCATCTCTAGTATACTTCAATGATGCATGACCAATCAATATTGACACTTGAATCAATGCAACACTATTCAGGACCCCAAGCGTGACATCTTGAGATGCACCTACTATCTGGTGTATCGGTATAAACTCGAGTTCCATCTCGACACTACTGCCGCCAAGCCGCTAGACCCTGCTAAGATTCCGCCCTGAGCAACCTTACCGAAATTTTCGAAAACTTCAAGTACAGCACTTCAGCAGGTTGCCTTTCATCCTGCCCTTCGCTTTTTTTGCTATAAACATGGGACCACCCAGGAAACGCCAGCGGCTCTCCCAAGACGGCACTGACGCCGTCACAGCGACCGCCGACGCAGACCAAACCCCCAAGGCCCAAAGTGCTGTTGCATCTTCCACAGAAAACACAACAGACAGCAAGCCTAGTAAAAAGGACGCCTCGCACCGCCGCTCCCTCTTCGTCCGCAGCCTTGCCCCGAGTGTCACCACCGAAGATCTCACCGAACACTTCTCGGAAAGCTATCCCATAAAGCATGCAACCGCTGTGCTAGATCCGGCTACAAAACAGTGCAAAGGCTATGGCTTCGTTACTTTCGCCGACGCAGAGGATGCTCAGCGTGCTCTGGAGGAGTTCAATGGGTCTGACCTTAAAGGAAAGAAGATGAGAGTGGAGATCGCCGAACCCAGACATCGCGACGTCGACTCCGAAGCAACTGGCCCGAAGAAAAGTGTCCCGGCAGCTGCAGCTGTGAAAGCGAAGGAGGAACGGGAACAGCAGAGGAAGGACCAAGCGCCGCCTAGGATTATTGTCCGAAATCTACCCTGGAGTATCAAGGAGCCGGATCAACTGGGTGTACTGTTCAGGAGTTATGGAAAGGTGAAGAGCGTGACTCTGCCAAAAACGCACACTGGACAGCTCAAGGGTTTTGGCTTTGTTTTGCTACGCGGGAGGAAGAATGCGGAGAAAGCACTGCAAGAGCTGAACGGCAAGGAGGTGGATGGCAGAACACTTGCTGTCGACTGGGCTGTGGACAAGGACACGTGGGAGACACTGCAGAAACAAGCTGTGAATGAAGATACACCGGCAACAACTGCAGAGGCCTCCGGAGAGGCAGAGGCAGACGAGGGGTCGGATGCGTCGGACTCCAGTGTCGTGTCCGAAGATGAGTCTGAGGATGACAGCGACGAGGACGAGGAGTACGACGAGAACGAGAATTACGAAGATGTATCTGATGACGAAGATGTATCTGATGACGAAGAGGGCGGCGTCAAGCTCGCGCACGAGCCACCGAAGCCGAGAAACGACCAACATACTCTGTTCATCCGTAATCTGCCCTTCACAGTTACAGACGAGAGCCTCAAAGAACATTTCACCCAATTCGGGCCCATACGATATGCCAGGATAGTCATCGATCATGAAACCGAACGTCCCAGAGGTACCGGGTTCGTTTGTTTTGTGAACGAACAAGACATGATCGACTGTCTGAAAGGCGTCCCGCGAGTGCGCTTAACGCAAAAGACGAATGAGAAGAAGGATGGCAGCAGCATCACGGTCACCCACTCTGTCCTCGAGGATGCCGATGCCGACCCGACAGGCAAATACACCATTGATGGCCGTATCCTTCAAATCACCAAGGCCGTCGACCGTAACGAAGCTTCGCGTCTGACAGCGGAAGGCGCTGCCAACCGTTACAACCGGGACAAGGATAAGCGTCGTTTATACCTGCTCTCCGAGGGCACCATCACTGCTGGAACACCTCTCTACGAGCAGCTCACTCCTTCTGAACGGCTTCTGCGCGAGACGAGTGCAAAGCAGCGTCAGAAACTAATTCAGAGCAACCCTTCCCTCCATCTGTCTCTCACGCGTCTCGCAGTTCGCAACATCCCGCGCAGCATCACCAGCAAAGACCTCAAGCAGCTTGCACGTCAGGCTGTAGTAGGCTTTGCCGAAGACGTCAAAGCCGGAAAGCGTGCCAAGCTGTCGAAAGAAGAGATCGCTCGTGGCGGAGAGGCAATGGTGATCGCTGAAAAGATCCGCAAAAAGAGCGGAAAGGGAATTGTGAGGCAAGCGAAAATCGTCTACGAGACACCAGAAGGCAGCAAGGTTTCTGAGAACACCGGGGCTGGTCGCAGTCGCGGATACGGCTTCATCGAGTACTGGACACACCGCAATGCGTTGATGGGCCTGAGAAGGCTCAACGGAATGGCGGTGGATTACCGTGTGAAGGGCGAATTGCCCAAGGGAAAGAAGGAGGCGAAGGAGGCGATGGAAGACCGTAAGAAGCGCCTCATCGTAGAGTTTGCCATCGAGAACGCCAATGTGGTGAGCCGACGTTCGGGACGCGAGGAGAAGGATCGCGAGCAAGGAAAGGGCAACACGGAAGGGGCCGATGGAGCCACCGAGACCCCGGGCCGGGGTAAGCACCAGAAGGACCGCAAGAAGCGGAAGCGTGACGAGTCGGAGGCAGCGGGATTGGGGAAGCGGATGAAGAAGGGAGCAAAGGGACAAGGAGCGGAAGCGGGTGAGGCTTCGGGTTCTGGGGCAAGGACAGGGGGTAAAGGCGACACCAAGGACAAGGCGAAGGACGAGAAGTTGGCGCAGAGGTCGAGGATCATCCAGAAAAAGAGAATTGCGAGGAGAGCGAAGAGGGCTGGTGGGGCGTAAGGGGAATCTGCAGTTAGCTCGCATTGTAATGGAGCCGAGTTCTCATCATGGCATGATGGAAGCACCTCGATTGATCTCTGCCTCAGACCACTGCTGACCCGTGATCGTGGTTTCGGCTCACCGTTCAGAATACCGGAGTTGCACCAAGCTTCCGCACCATGCCGGTTTCGAACTGCTCACTTCATGTTGACCTTGCCTGGCC
Organism: Sporormia fimetaria CBS 119925; assembly: GCA_010093795.1. Classification (NCBI taxonomy): domain Eukaryota; kingdom Fungi; phylum Ascomycota; class Dothideomycetes; order Pleosporales; family Sporormiaceae; genus Sporormia; species Sporormia fimetaria. The sequence continues at coordinate 287,455 of MU006564.1, forward strand.
ATTGCTCGGCCAAACTGCTCGTGCGCCCTACCCGTGTAACATGTGTATGTCGGGTCCACGTCTGCAGCAGCCACGAGAGGTTTTTTTCCGAAGCCGTGTACGAAGGCATCAACGGCTAACTAGCCGATGACCGGGATTGAAGCGCATGTTGAGGCCTGCTGAACGCTTGTCGAATGTATGTGAGAGTAATTGGCGGGGAAACAGACGAGCATCGCGAACATAGACTTGAGCTATTCCTGAAGCGTCAGATTGCGGGGTGAGTGTCAATAACTAGCTTACTCTTATTGTCTGTGACATCGCTCGAGTCCTTGTCATCGACATACTTTGCTATGCTGGGGCTAGCGCTGGCATTGGAATCGGTGAAGTGTGGGGGGGAAACTGGAAACCATGGAGTGACAGAGGTGCCACACGAGATATCGGTTGGGCTAACCAGTGATGAGCGGCTTGAGCCGTGCCTCGTCTGTTCCTATGTCGAGGTTGCGGACGCGGTTCTGGGGATGCGGCTCTGCTTCCGGGCCCGGCGTCGTACGAGGTCGTGACAGGTTGTTTGTTGTTGTTTGGGTGTGCTTAGGGGTGTTTATATTTTGCGTCTTGGTATGTAATTGACGTTTCTGTTGACAGTCATAGATGTACTCGTTCTTCTTTAGTGTTGAGGATTACTCACTACCCTAGGGTCTGTTAGCATAAGTGGCCATTGTAAATGGACATGACCTGGCGCAGCGGACTCATACAAAAAAGTGATCTTTGTCAAGTAGTACGCTTTACACAACGTATAGTCCAGGATCGCGTCGCTACGTCACGAAGACCAGGACATTGGGTTCTCGAGGACCGTCTGCTGCCAGGTTCCTTCGATGTCGTGAACGGTCGCTCAACGCATTGACATGCGGTAACATCTTGACAACTGAATGCTGGGCGAATTTCATGAAGAGTCAAAGACTCTGTCATAAAGGGAGGCGGTTCGAGGACCTTCTGCAAGCGCATGCGGAGGATGGAGCAGACCTTAGAAGGACATCAAGGTGCTCTACGTATAGGCGTTCTGGCCAGGCGTAAGGTAGTAATGTATCAGGGTAGCATCGTTGGGAAAGGTCGTGGTCGGGTGCCAGAGAACAGGCACCGTGTATGGAAGAATCTTGTTCGGCGTCACTGGCTCGTTGGCATGCAGTCGTACACGTTGTGAAGCAATATTTGTTGTTGTAAAAGTGACCTGTCTCTTCGAGCTCATCGAAGATCTTTGTTATGGGTAGGCGGTGCACAGATGTGGTGGTCGCTCCCTCCCATTGCAGAAACTCCCGCAGCCCGGATATGCGCTTCAGACTCCCCGTCCGTTGTTGTACACTTAGATCTTGGGGATTAGTCCCAGAGTGTGGGAAAATTGAGCACAGAAGGTGAAATACCTGATGGCGAGTCGTAGATGTTATGACTACGAGTTTTTCGTCATCATGAAGATCAATTGATAGCAAAGGAACCTGAGGCTATACCAGGGGTAGCGCGGCCACCATAGACGCAATCGCCACTGGCGCGAGAGCCATTAGAGGAGTGTAGCAGGTTTGAGCTTGTACTGACCGGCTCATGTTCGAAGGGCTCTTGTGCGAGATCTAGGAGTGCACAGGTTCGGTCCAGCCTGCATTGCATCAGAGACTGTGCGACAGACTCCGTGGGTCAGAGTAAAGTCAACCGCGGGGAAGCAGCGATTGACGCTCAGTGTGTACAAGCAAGGGCTACTGGGTAGAGGTGAGCAATCAGGATAGACTTGTCAAGGAGCAGACGAGTCTGTTGTCGTGAAGCGCTCAGGGTATAAGAAGGATGCACTTGGCCCCAACTCACCGGAAACCAGATCCATATTCACACACTCTCTCTCCATTAATCTCAGAAACACGATATCTCCATACCCCAATCACTCGGTCGGAATTGGTACGTCGACATCTCAGCGCCCTTAAGGCAGGTTGCAATCGAGCTTGATTCCCCACCAGGTAAGCCATTCATCCGAGGTGCCAGCTGTACCGTTCTGAACTGATGCTTGAGACTTGCAGTACTACTCCTGCACTGGAACCATTCAAAATGTGCTATTACGAGAGAATACACTTCATCTCCTGTGGCCACCAATGCCACCGGCTCATCCAATACTGCCATTTCGCTCGAAATGATCCCCTTCACCAATGCTTCGGTGCATGGAACGTGAAGAGGGAGTGGCAACAGCCGGAAATACTATGCGACAACTGCATACAGGTTAGGCATCAACACCAGCTCCAGCATCAACATCAGCATCAGCATCAGCACCCAGCACCATCGGTGAGGAGATAATGGATCGTATATGGGGGTTCTTTCGACACTTTCAGTTGGTTTGTTTGTTCATGCGTTTCATCCCCTGAGCTACTCGCCGCGGTGGAGGATCTTTCATGACTATACGTAAAGTTCTTTACTGTGGAAAGTCTCCCACCTAATGGAAAGGGAACGCTCATGGGAGTGGTGGTACTGGGCATCTTTTGCGTTCTTGCGGCAACTCTCTCGTTCTTCACAAGCCTGCTTGTAGTAGTAGTGATAATTGTAGTATGAGGTGATTCCAAAGGTTGAAATCACATCCTGACGCTTGATTTGATACCCTTGAGGTGTCCGTCTTCCACTGGGGGGCTCGCAGGTCACGTCGTAACATCGACACAGTACCGATCAGGCGCTAGTTGGACCAGTTGTTTGAGCAGAAACCGTGGACACAGTGGCGGCACACATATGGGATGCTGATCTGTTACGCCAATAGGTGATTTGGCCACTAGAGATTGACAAGGTCCCACGAGTGAGGAAGGGTCGCATCGCTCCATTCCACATAGATTGAAGTTTCCAGCAACCGTCGTCTCTAGCCATGTAAGGCTAAGGCGCCCAAGGTCAAAGGACCGGAGTGGGGAGAGAGAGCGCATGGTTCTGGCAGGTTCCATCATACAAGGTGTGACGTCTAGGATTCCGCGCTATAGGCTCGAGCTATGCTGAAGTTTCCCTACTTGGTTATATCGCTTGGCGAAGAAAGTATACCAGTCATCCAGGACTTTCTTCTTGTCATCAGGAAGATCTTCGTAGTCGGAGCGGTTGGCATCCTCTTCTTTCAGCGAGGACAAAGCCAGTGCCCGGTTGGGCTCTTTTCCTGCAAAGACTGTAGCAGTCAGTCAGATTGTATATAGAAGCGGTCCAACAGGATGTACCAACCGTGATAAGATTTACCCGGCGCATAGGTGTCTTTTCCGCTAACATCGAAAACGGTGCCCTGGGACGTATGAGATTCTAGTGCGAATGATAGAAGGGTCTCACCAGACTAACCTTGATGGCTACATAAGTAGGATAGCCCTCATGATTGCCTTCCAACCAACCGTCAGTCTCAGGTCAGATCCAGGGGGCAGTGTGTTGTACCATTGCATTTAGCGAGGTAGTCCAGAGAGATGGGGTCGCTTTTTGGGGGGGCCAACTGGACCGGCTCTTTGGGCTCAAACCGGCCTTTCGTCTCGGTGCCAGACATTGTTAAGGCGTGTGATAAGGACTTAGGAGGTGATATCGGAGGGGAGAGGCCGAGGCGTGAAGTGTGGGGGTTGGAGAATGCCCCGCCACACGGCCCCAAATCTGATGTGGTCTAGCGTAACAAGCACGCCACAGCACCAGCCACAGGTGCCTCATCTAGGATTCATCCCGACCCGGGATTTCTCTGGGTGAGACTGCAGAACCCTCGTCCTTTGAATCGGGATCGGGTGCCATCCGATGTGATTCAACGGCACTCGGACCGATCGCACGGAGAATCTGCTGTTTCGGCTTTTCCACCCAAATTTTTTGGTCGCACTCGGTGACCTCTTTCCGATGCCACACTGTACCTGACTTGTGTGCACTCTGCTCCACGGTGCGCCACGGCGCGGCTACCAGACATGGAAATCTTCCTACCGATCTCACTTTCTCGTTGATTATATCTCTAGTTTCAGAAGACATTCTAGGATAGACGTTCGCGAGGCTGGTGTAGTTAGGCGACATGTCTATGTATACGAGTGAATGCCGCATTTGGAAAAGCGGGGCACGTGTGACATCATGCGGAAGCGGGGGAGCTCCAGTGCACTACTCCTGAACTCCTTCACGACCTAGCCTCTAGTCTCGTTCTCACAACACCAGCATGGCTTCAGGCTGGTTCTCTCGGGGCAGTAGCCCGCAAACTCCACCAGATGTCCAAGTGCAATTCGGCAACAGCAAGCCCGACAACATCTACTTGACCTCAAACAACACAGGGCCCCCGCCTGGCACTTCACATGTGGATACCACGCATTCCATTCCGCACGTACACTCTCCTTCGCTGTTTGATGTCGGCATCCTCAAAGACACTTTGGCACCCTCCTTTGGTCTCCATTCTGGCCTCGCCATCATCGCCTGGGGAGCCGCACGCTACACTGGACGGCTCGAAGCGAAGGACTGGCTTTGGCCGTCTGGCCAGGTTGTGAACGCGTGGTGGTCTGCTGTAGGACGCAAAGTCTTTGCTGGATTGACTCTAACTCAGGCTTTGAGCCGTCTTAGCTGGCATGAGCGTCTCGTTCTCTCTGGGGTGACTCTGTGGGGCGGACGCCTGTTCTACCGCATTGCAAAGCGCTCTATCGCTCGTGGAAAGGATGATCCCAGATACGAAGAAGTGAAGAAAGAGGAGGACTTCTGGACCAAGTCACTGTTCACGACATTCATCCCAGAGGCTTTCTTCCAGATGCTGATTAGTCTTCCCTTCACAGCCCCGTTCAGGCATGAAGGTGCCGTCCTGACTGGCTACCACCCCCACATTCAGATGCTGGCTGTTGGCATATTCTCCACAGGCCTGGCGCTGGAGACGCTGGCGGATCACCAACTCGATAAGTTCAAGGCCGAAGGCGGAACTGGTATTCTTAGAGAAGGCGTCTGGAGCATTGTCCGAAACCCGAAGTGAGACACCCTAAGGCGTTGAACTCGATCTTTGAACGTCACTAACACCACCATCAGTTACCTTGGCGATGCGCTCGTCCACCTATCTTTCATCGTCATGCTCTACGGTTCCGACATGCTCGCCCCCATCGAGCTTCTGGGGCCCCTGGCAAACTACTGCTTCCTGCGCTTCTTCGGCGGAGACAAAGAGAAGGAAGCACACCAGACTCGCCGCTACTCCCAGTCCCAGCCGGAGAAGTTCGCAGAGCTCGAGCAGTTCAAGTCGGAGAAGAACTCCTTCTTCCCACGCGCCGAGGAGTTCACGAATAAGTGGCTCTGGACTGTTCTTGGTCTTGGTGGCCTAGGCGTTGTCGTCGAAGAAACGCTGAGGACTTTGCACTAAGCTGGCGCTTTACTGCTACGTGCTACCAGGGCGGGCAACCTGGACCTTATGATTCTCCCTGTTTTCGGCCTCTTATATCTAGTTTCCTCGATTCCATTATCTCCTTTACTCTCGAACCCTTCGATAGTCTCACTTAAGTTTGGTATAATGCCGTCTAATGGCCACACTACTTCTATATATCATGCTGCTTCAACAGCGAACCCCCTCATAGCGTGTGGCAGATGCCTGACCTACTCTCTACGAACACGTCTGTAGTGGCACATGGCAGCGTGCCGCCACGCAATCTTCGTTCGTCGGGGACTAGCAGCCTGAACAATGTCGTGGCCGTATGAAACTACTCAACATCACATCGATTGCAGTGACATTACGCGCCATCGTAGACATACAACATACTCGCCACTCCGGTAGAGACCTGCATGGAAAATACACCTACAAGTCGAACAACCCTCGATAACAAGATCCCGTCTAACTAGCCCTTGATTCGAATTCTAATATTGTCACGACCGTCGTCGCCGTTGTTCGCAACCGCCGTCGTCGTTGTCCGAAACCGCACACTCTGGAACAATGAAGGAAGCAGCACTCGTAGGCGTCATCTTCATCGTCATTGTCACGGTAATTGCTTTTGCAGTGGCGATATGGGCGTGGTGTTGTGCAGGGGACGATCCGTGCGTTTCGTGCGAGTGTGGAAGGGTGGAGGAAAGAGTATGAGGGGAATGTGAGGTTGATTACATATGTGCGTCCGCGATGTAGGCTTTGAAATTGTACCAGGGGGTCTTGTTATGATTGTTTGAATCAGTGAATGGTCAGTTTCGTTGTTATCTGTATGCCAATGGTCAAAGTGTATCCTCTGCTCTGTGGCTTTTATCTAGAACGATGCAGTCCCGAAATTCGGCAGGGACAGGGAGGCAAGAGTGATGTATCTTAGACTTGCCAAACACCCTCCCACGCCCCCTCTTCACTCACACCAGTCTCCCACACTCCCATCCTCACCTCACCCTTCCCACCCCTCGGCAAGAATATCCACTCCCTCACACACTCCGGCACCTCCTCTTTCACATGACTCACAACAACCAACGCCTGTCTCTCCTTCAACCCCTCTACAACCACGTCACCCCTTTTCATGACCTCGCTTTCCCTCAAAACCTTCCCATCAAGCCCATATACAACCTCCATGCCCTCTCCATATTCAAGAAACGCCATACAGTTATCCCTCGCCACATCATCCATCCCCGAGAACGCCTCATCCAGAACCAATAGATCCGGCATCTTGATGAATGCCCGGAGAAACAGGACGACGCGTTGCGCCGACAGCGAAAGCGCCGAAAACCTCACCTCATCAGCCCACTCCATCCCTTCCCCACTCCCTCCCCCACCGACAGCATCGATTTCTGGGCGTAACTCCCTTTCGAACCACCTCAAACACCTTTCCACTCTCTCCCTCTCCCCCTCCCCAATTTTTGGCTTCAAAATCGGCGTCTCAGCCCACGCACTCTCAAGGGCGCGCCTCAAACTCAGGGTTTTTGGAAATAAGGCGTGGACTTCTGGGCTCGCCTGCCCTATTCTCTTCTGGATATCGAAATACGAGACGCCAATTTCGCCGCGCGAGGGGAGGCGCCAGCGCCCGAAGATGCGGATGGGAGCGCTGTAGGCTTGGGGGTGGTCCGAGGTTAGCAGGGAGAGGAGTGTTGTTTTGCCGGAGCCGTTGGGGCCGAGGAGGGCCCAGCGTTGGGAGCGGGAGATGGTCCAGTGGAGGCCGGGAGAGGTAGAGGAGGGGACGGTAGTGTCGAGGAAGGTGGTGTGGGGGTAGTGGATAGTGACGCCGGTCATTTCGATGAGGGGTTCGCCGGTGGATTTTGGAGACTGGGCCGGGGGTATAGGTGTTGAGGTCTTGGGTGTAGTGATGGTGGATGCGGTGGCTTGTTGGCGGATGTGGCGACATGCTTCGCCGAGTTCGATGAGGTCTGGGTTGACTTCTGAAGTGCTAGATCGTCGCGCTTCTTCGTACTTCTCTTGGAGACTGACGAGCACGCCATCCTTCTTGCCCATGGCTTGCACGACGCCATCGCTTCCGGCATACACTAGATGCGTTATCCAAGCTGGGACTTGGTCCTGAGGCCGCAATGACATGAGCACTCTAGGTTTCCGTTCTTCGGCCAGCCGTCTCAGCACTTCGGACATGTGCTTCGTGATGGCGGGATCCAAACCCACTGCACAGATCAGTATGGCTTTATATCAGCGAAGCTCGAGTCTCACTCACTGAACGGAGCATCCAAACACAACAACTCCGGGTTCTTCAGCACAGCCTTCCCGATCCGGGCCCTACGCCCTTGTCCATTGCTCAACTGCGTCACGGGCCTGTCAACCAACTGATCCAGTTCCAACCGCTCCATGACATCCTTGACTAGTCGTTCATCTGGCAGATTCCTTAGTTCCTCCTCGCTGGGATTCAGATTCGTGTTCCCTCGAAGGTAGTCGCGAAGCGAGAAGTCGGTGGTCTCAACGAGACTCTCGTAGCGGGCACTGAGGTAGGCACCGCCGTAGGAGCGACGTTCGGCGTCGAAGCCAACATACTGGATTGCGCTGTCGGGTGTGCGGTGGAGGTGTTGCAGTAGCGGATAGGAGCGGGCGGTTGGTGGGGAGCAGAGGAGCTGGCCGCGGAGGATGTGGAGGAAGGTGGTGCGGATGGTCGATGAAGGACTTATGAGGGCCCAGTAAACGGGTTCAGAAGATGGAAGCTGGAAAGTGAGGTTTGAGAAGAGGGGAGGATTGGGGACGGGCGTCGAGGGGTGGTGTCGGTAGAAGGTCGCATTCTGTATGCTGACGAGAGGGGCATTATGGACTTGTTGAGAGGCTGTTGCGAAAGCTCTGCGCGAATTGATGAAGGGTGCAACTCTGGGAGGTGTTAGAAGGGCTCGTATGGAGCTCAATGCTGCAGTGCGCATGTCGAAAGTTCAAGCTCACCTTCAAATGTTGTTGGCGATGTCGGAGCTCACCTTCCAGTCGGAGATTAAGCTACGCTGGGGTATCTTAACTCCGGATCAAGCAGCCTTGTGAGCCGAGGTCGCGATGACGAAGGACTCACTGCGCCCTAAAGACCAATTTACGAGTCGTGAATGTCACCGCGCACCGTTCGCGATGCTTCCAGCATTGCAACCCAAGCGGCCAAAAGTATGTCTCGTTCTGTGTCTGCAACCTACCATCTAACAATCGCAGCATCCTCAGCAAACTCCACAAACAACCTATGCCCCGCAACAGAAGCGGCACCCACATGAGCAGCACTATCAATCCGCAGTAGTCTCCGCAGAAACACCGCCCCCTAAACACCCCCAGAACGCTATGCCGCAGTTCGCACCGGGACAGACGGGCCTGATGCCGCCCCGGTCCCTCTACGACAGCGCAGTGCGCCACCCCGTCTTCTTCACCCAGCAATTACGCAAACCCCCGTTTCCCATTCCGCAAGTTGGCCCTCAGGCATTCAGTCCCGTTGCAAGCGGATATGTTCCCGAGGCCAATGCCCCAGGCACAGCGGACAAAGCAGGGAATGGGAAGACGAAGCTCTGAGGGCGCAATAGTCTCGGTCTTGAAATAGCTGGGCATTTTAAATGCGATGCAAGCAAATAGCTAAAGTGCGGGGCGCTCTATAAACAGTCAAGCCCTCTCTTAGAAGGCTCCATACTCCAAAACGCCATATATGGTATGCACAATGTGGGCTTGCTTGAACCAAAACTGTAACTTCATCTGTCTCTGCCTAAACGCTCCTCCTCGTCGTCTACCAGCTCATATGCAGGTCGAAACTTGAGAGGTCGAGTCCCATTAAGGCCGTTGAGATCAGTGCCTGCTGTTGAAGGCTGCCGCGCCAGAACGGGGTTGGGGTGGGTATCGGTGGTGCCGCCGAGCGACGTATAGCCTCGGTCGTATAGAACGCAGTACGGGATTCTCAGATGGCGGATGAACTGCGACAATTAGACGAATAACCTGGAGAGGTTCTAGAGGCGTGAAGGGAACTCACCGTCCAGATGTCTACATAGTGCCAGTCGATGACAGGATGTATACGCATAAAGGTCGGCCAACCGTGGTCTGTGGGGTCGAAGTGTTTGAGGTGCTCGCCGTGGGGGTCAGTCCGACGGGTACCAACGAGAATGGCCTTGACGCAGGGCATGTCGTGTAGGTAGTCTGCGAATGCCGCCTTCATGGGCTTGCTGTATTCGAGCAGTGACAGCGAGTACGTCTTTGCGCTGGATTGCACAAAGTCCTCTACCTCGTCGAAAGGATCGGGGGCCTTGATGTATGCGCATTGGACGCGTGTTGAGTCGGAGGCTAGTTGTCTACGGTGTAGGGCGCAGAGGTATAGGACGAGCAAGACAAGACAGTCTTTGCCGCCATTGTAGGCTAACGACAGTTCGGGGAGCTGGTAGCGTGTGAGAGCGTCGTCGATGACCTGCAAAGATATTCGTGTCTGGTGCTGGACATTACGCAGACGTTCGGATGTGTGCTTCTCGTCCAGAAAGGTTTGTATCCGGTCGTGTATCCGGCCGCATAGTTGCGGGAGCGGCAGCGGGGCGCCGTCTGGTATGAGGGGGGACGGCGAAGACGGAGGGACGGGGTAGGCGTCTGTCATGGTCTCTACATGTGGGCGCTGAAACTGTCAGTGACAAGAAAGCAGATGGTTAGGTATAAGACCCACCTAAGCAGCAACAGAGACAACACAGACGGAGATGGTACTTCAGGGACAGCGACAAACATCACGAGCAGTTCGACAAGGGGCACTTCGCGAAGGTGCGTTATCGATAACGTCGGCCCTCGGCTTGCCCCGCCGCCGCGAGCCACTCAGCGTGCGGGGAGTAAGCATCTACTGTCTAGCAACTTGCAACTCTACAGCCCCATCCATGCGCCATCGCCAACATGGACGGAGAATATGCGGAGAACTCCAGGTCCGCGGCGTGGGGGCAAATAATGCCTGACTAACGATTTGACTGTGTGTCGTTGCTACACATAACGCAATGCCACCATATCCCCCCATGCGCGCTAAGCGATGACGCGATCGGCCTTTGCCCTTCGGCAGTGAATCGGAGGCCAGCATCCATGCAGTGAGCACAGAGGAGAGACAAAACGCCATTCAAAAAATGTTCACTTAATAACTAAACGACAAAGTCGACTGACCTCCTCCCTCTCTCCTTCACGACATCTCCTCCAGTCGCTCTCTCTTTTATCCCTTTGAGCCCTTCACTCGCCATGGGTTCTATCTCCACTGCTGGAGAGGCGGGTATGTACATGTCTTTTCCCCGCATTTCTCCAGACCCAGTTGCTAACAATGACTTTCAGTCGCCCGCATTGCATATCTGGCCAGTGATGTTGTCGTTTCCGTCCAGCCTTCGCTCGCCACCCCTTCCGAGTTCTCCGAGGCGCTGAGTACACTGCACAAGAACAAAGCCTCAAGTCTGGTCGCAAAGGGGCAGCCCGAGGTAGGAGAATTACTGTCAGCTCTCAGAGAGTAGCATGCTGATCGTGAATAGATCCACACTGTCAGGCACAATGCGGACCCCCTTCTCTCGGTCTTCCAGCCCATCCGCTCTGGAAAATTGACCTCTGTCACGACTACATCCTCCATTCTCGTCAAGTCAATACCACATCTCTACAAGCTCGCGCAGTACCCTGTGGTCTTACATGTCTCGGTGCATCCGGCTGGCTTCCCGGACTTCTCCGACATCACCTCTATCCGCCAGTCCGGCTTCACGTTCCTCCAGTCTGAGACACTACAACAGGCACAAGATATCGCACTCACTGCCCATGCTTTGGCAATCAGGTCCGGGAAGGGCGTCATCCACTTTTTTGATGCTGGCGCCCTGGCCATGAGCAAGCAGATACCCTACGAGAGTCAAGAGTTGGCCAGCCAGCTTTTGGATTTGGATGCTGTAGCCGCATTCCAGGCCGAGAGCTCCGACGAGACGACACTATACACCAACTCTGGGAAAAGTGCGACTGTCAAAGTAGCTCGTAGCCAGGCGAAGCCTCAAAATTCCGCTCCAGCTCAGGACGGAGCGCCGGCCGAGAGCCTATCCGTGCCCGCCCCTGACAGGACCAGCACGCGAGCGTCATCGGCTGCATCTACAAATCGCGAGTCTAGCACTGCGAGCGGCGTCTCGTCCTCTTCAGCGACCACGGTGGAATCCTTGGCCTCCAGACCCATCTCGTCAGAGGACATTTACCGCTTCGCCGGTCAGATATGGGCACAGATCAAGGACGCCACTGGCAGGACATACGACGCGTTCGAGTATACTGGGCCCGAGGACGCCCTGTCTGCAGTGTTCCTGTTTGGCGCCGACACCGCTGCGTTTGCCGACGAGATCGACAGCGCTGAAGACTCAGAGCCCTATGCCGACGCTGGCATCATCACCGTGCGCCTATATCGCCCTTGGCTGGGCGCCTCTCTCGCACATCGGCTGCCAGCATCCATCAAGAAAATTGCTGTGCTAGAGCAAGTTAGGCGGAAAACAACCAGATGGGGCCCCCTTCTATTGGACATTCTCATGTCCCTCAAATCTGCCGGGAATACCCCTACAATTGTAGGCTATCAGCTTGGCTATATCAACGAGCAGACGGTACGCCAAGCGCTGCGCGGCGTGTTCCAGAACCTCAACAGCGAGTCTCCTGTACAGAACCTGCAGATTGGCAAGCTTGAGGGACCTCAGTCGGAAGTCACCGCCAAGGTAGAGCAGCCAGCACTGGAGAACGCGTACATGAAGATCTTGGACCAAGTATTTGGTGAGCGGTTACATGTTGCGAACCAACTGAACGCCAAACATGCGGGTGTATCGAATGAAGTGTCCACATCCCCTGAATTCGGTTTTGGCGCCCTGCTTGCGCGAAAGGAGCACCAAAACCGACTCCTCGACGAGGTGCGCGCTGCTGCGAAGAGCAACCCCTTCACCACGCAAGCGCCTTTGGAATGGTTGTCCAAGTGGGCGCTGGCTGCAGAGGACGGCGACAAAGCGAACGATCTCGCCCCTGAGGTCATCGCTCGTTTGAGCACAGATGGCTCCTCTGCGGCTAGCCAGCTTCTGGAGTCGAAAAAGCTCTTCTTCCGGGAGTCTCCCTGGTTGATCGGATCCGACGCATGGGCTTACGACCTTGGCAACTCCGGTGTCCATCACGTCCTCGCCTCCGGTGAGAATGTCAACATGCTAATCGTCGACTCTCAACCGTACTCTGAGCGAGCTGCGGCCGATGCTGCGAGGCGGAAGAAGGATATTGGCTTGTATGCCATGAACTTTGGCAACGCTTATGTCGCCTCCGTGGCCGTCTACAGTTCGTACACGCAGGTGCTTGAGGCCATGATCGAAGCCGACAAGTTCAATGGTCCTTCGGTTGTCCTCGCATACCTGCCGTACGAGAAGGAGAACGACTCGCCCTTGACCGTATTGCAAGAGACGAAGAAGGCGGTCGACCTGGGCTACTGGCCTCTCTACCGATGGGATCCTACTGGTGACGAGAAGGGCGAGCCCAACTTCCAACTTGACTCTGAAAGAATCAAGAAGGAGCTTGAGGAGTTCCTGAGCCGAGACAACTACATGTCGCAGCTCATGAAGAGGCATCCACAGTTTTCGTCCAATCTCTCCGGATCGTACGGCACCGAGGTGAGACAGCTTCAGAAGAGGAAAGCCAAGGATGCCTACAGTCAGCTTTTGGAGGGCCTTGCTGGCGATCCGCTGACAGTACTGTTCGCATCCGACAATGGCAACGCCGAGAACCTAGCAAAGCGTCTGGCCAATCGGGGCAAGGCCAGAGGTCTGAAGACGATGGTCATGGCTATGGATGACTATCCCGTGGAGGACCTGTCGAACGAACAGAACATCGTCTTCATCTCGAGCACTGCAGGCCAAGGAGAGTTCCCCCAGAATGGTAGAACATTTTGGGAGGCCATCAGGGATTCAACTGACCTGGATCTCGCTACTGTCAACTTTTCAACGTTCGCGCTCGGAGACAGCCACTACTGGCCGCGCAAAGAAGATAAGATCTACTATAACAAGCCCGGAAAGGACTTGCACGCCCGCGTGCTTGCTCTTGGCGGAAAGGCGCTCGTTGACTGCGGATTGGGCGACGACCAAGATCCCGATGGTTACCAGACTGGCTACGCCGACTGGGAGCCCAAGCTCTGGCAGGCATTGGGTGTGGACAAGGTCGAGGGCCTTCCGGATGAGCCGCCGCCTTTGACGAACGAGGATATCAAGATTGCCTCGAACTACCTCCGTGGTACCATCGAAGAAGGACTGCAAGACACAACCACCGGCGCCATCTCCGCAGCCGACCAGCAGCTCACCAAGTTCCATGGCACCTATATGCAAGACGATCGCGATCTCCGTGATGAGCGCAAGGCCCAAGGTCTCGAGCCTGCGTATTCCTTCATGATTCGGTGCCGTCTGCCTGGTGGTGTCGCGACACCAAAGCAGTGGCTGCAGATGGACGAGATCAGCACGAAGCTCGGCAACGAAACAATGAAGCTCACAACAAGACAGACATTTCAGTTCCACGGTGTCGTCAAGGGCAAGCTGAAGCCGGCTATGCAAGCCATCAACAAGGCCTTGATGACCACTATCGCTGCCTGTGGCGATGTCAACCGCAACGTTATGTGCAGCTCGCTGCCCACGCAGTCAGAGTACCACGCTGAGGTCCATGCCATCTCGAAGAAGATCAGCGACCACCTTCTGCCTTCGACGACCGCTTACCACGAGATCTGGATCGAGGACGACGAGACCAAGCAGAAGAAGAAGGTTGCTGGCGACGCCATCGTCGACCACGAACCTCTCTACGGCCCGACCTATCTGCCCCGAAAGTTCAAGATCACCATTGCCATCCCCCCGCACAACGATACGGATGTCTATGCCCACGATATTGGCCTCATCGCCGTCAAGGGCGCCAACGGCCATCTTGAAGGGTTCAACGTCCTCGCGGGCGGCGGCATGGGTGTCACGCACAACAACAAGAAGACGTACCCGCGCACAGGCAGCATGTTCGGCTACGTATCCGCCGAGGACGTGCACATTGTATGTGAGAAGATCATGCTCGTGCAGCGCGACCACGGCGACCGCAAGAACCGTAAGCACGCTCGTCTCAAGTACACCATCGACGACATGGGCATCGACGTCTTCCGCGGCAAGGTGGAAGCGCTCTGGGGCGCCCACTTTGCGGATCCGAAGCCGTTCAAATTCGACAGTAACATCGATACGTTCGGCTGGCAAAAGGACGAGCGTGGCCTCAACCACTTCACCTTCTTCATCGAAAACGGTCGTATTGAAGATACACCCGATTTCCCGATGAAGACTGGACTCGTGGAAGTCGCGAAACTGCACAAAGGCGAATTCCGTCTTACCGGAAACCAGCATCTGATCCTTTCCAACGTCGCGGATGAAGACCTCACTTCGATGAAAGAGCTACTCAAGAAATACAAACTCGACAACACAAACTTCTCCGGTCTGCGCCTGAGCTCATCTGCATGCGTCGCCTTCCCGACCTGCGGCCTCGCTATGGCAGAGTCTGAACGCTATCTCCCCGTCCTGATCTCTAAGGTCGAAGCCAAGCTCGAAGAGTACGGGTTACGGCAGGATAGCATCGTGATGCGTATGACGGGTTGTCCGAACGGATGCGCAAGGCCTTGGCTTGCAGAAGTCGCGTTCGTGGGTAAGGCGTATGGCGCGTATAATATGTATCTTGGTGGTGGATACCACGGACAGCGTTTGAATAAGCTGTACAGGAGTAGTATTATGGAAGAGGAGATTTTGGAGATTATGGGTGATTTGATTGGCAGGTACGCGAAGGGGAGGAATGAGGGAGAGAAGTTTGGTGATTGGTGTATAAGGTATGTTTGTCCTTAGACTTGTAAAGTGGATTGAACTAACGGGTCACAGGGCTGGTGTCATCAATGAGACGACGCATGGGACGAATTTCCATGAGAACACGGCTGAGGTCGAGGAGGATGAGGAGTAAAATGCTGGGTGGTGGTGGCTGCTTCGAGGATTTGTCGGGCGTTCAGTGTGTACTTGGTCAAATTTTGGGACAAAGGTGATAACCACATGTCAAGATGAAACTCTATTTTCCTCTTACTTTCAAACAAAAATGTTAACATATACACTTCCATCACTTCCATCAGCACCACCCAAGCATTCATCCCACCTAACCATTCCCACTTGCTGAACGTAACACGACATTTATTCCTCAACTAACTCGTAGTCTTATAACAACACCCGATATCAAGGACATCGTAGAATTTGCAATCGCGTTGTACCCAGAAGCCATTTTTGCGGTAGCACGTCTCCTTCGTTGTGCAGATGCCGGAGGGGTCGGAGCGGCCGCAGGGGGCTGGGTAGGGGTCTGCAGGTACCGCGGCTGCGAGGAGGGGGAGGAGGAATGCGAGGAGGAGGGTCTTCATTGTAGTTTGATAGTTCGGAGTTGGGTTGAGAGTTGATTTGGGTTGCTGGCGGGAGGTTAGGTTGCGTGAAAATCGGGGGGTGGAAGAGGAGAGGAGGGTGATTGGTCCTTAGAGAGGGAGAGGGTGACAGGGTGAAGTACCTGATGTGTGTTTCGTCGAGCGGAGACAGTTGCGTTGATTGATTGTCCGTAGAGTAGACCGATAGAAAAGACGTTTGTTGTTGCTTTTATATCCCCTAAGCTGTTTCGTCATTGTGCTCCCAGACTGGCTTCCCAGATCTCATTCCCCGCTTTGAATCCTACAACCAAGATACGATACGAAGGGACAAGAATAGAACTGTTTCTAGAATCCTTGTTGAACAGGCCATGAGAGCTCTGTTCGGAATGCACACTTATACAAGGGCTTCGTACGGCTATCCTTCGTCTTCTCCACCACCAATAACACTTGACGTTTGTCGGCGGATATCAATATCTCATATCCAAATAGATTGTATGACATCACAAAGGTAGCATGGATATATTGTTCCACCCGGGTAGAGTGATGTTGAGATCCTTGTACAGGATATAAGGTCACGCTCTGCGATTTTGCCGGATGCAAGCATCTCGTGTTCGCGTGTTGAGATCCTGGTGCTTCGACGTCAGTGCTATATCCTAAAACCGAGTTCAACGGTGTGGGCGGAGATGAAGGTGTTTAATAGCTGTGTCATTGAGAAAGCGTTGACGTGGAGGTAGCATCGTTGAAAGATTGTTTGAGACGGCTATCGAACAGGATTGAAAAATGCGGGGCGTAGAAAAGGCCATGATTTTCGAGTTGTTCACTCAGCTATACATGCGTCCACGTAGAGCTCAGGTAGTAATACCTATTTCAAGATACCTAAAACCCGCTCACCCTACTCTTCTTCGGCTTCTTCGCCGGTCTTCCACCATGCCGCCCAGGTTCAACCTGCGTCTGAACGATTCCTGACCCACCAAACGGATCCTGACTTTGAGATTGGCTCTGAGACAAGATTTGCGGTTGGCTGCCCAGCGCAGGTATCATAGGCGGAGGCGAGCTTGCCAAAGCACGCATGTCTCCTGCGCCAAGTGGTTGGCTGGCGTAGTCTCTCAGTGCATTGACAGACTGGCGTTTCTGCCGTTTTAGCAGGCGTTCTGATTCTCTCTTCAAACGCTCTTGGTTCTTTCGTCGTTGTTCAGCATCACCCTCGTCAACGAGATCGAGTGAAGTGGCTTCGGTCGCTTGCCACTCATAGCTGGTGAGGTCTGTTCCTGGGACCCAGTCGCTTCGTATCCGGTCGATACCAGCAGGGACTTCGGGAGGGGGTTTTGTAATCTGGAGATGTTGTGAAAGGCGAGAGAACGAAAACGCGTGGGTGGACTCTGCTAGATCTCTCTGCTCAGCTGCCGTTTGCACCGATGGAACAGTATCGTCCACAGAACTACCGAGCCGCAAACTCGACAAGGATACCTCTGCTGCGATACGCCGACTGAGATGTTCTTTACGTTGGCGAATACGGCGAGGTGCTGTCGATGGCAGGGGGGCAATGAACGTTTCGAGGAGCCGCTCATACAGCGTCGACAGAGTGTGTTTTTCGCCATCGGGGCGCGAGATGTTTGCCGCGGCTTGATAGTCGATACTTCTGATCCTGGTTTGGGCGGGCTCAGACAAGGCTTCAAGCTGGGACGAAGCAAGATCGATATCGTGCACGGTAAGCTCTTGTGGTGCAAAATCGAGCCTTCACTGTTAGACATGACTTCTGCAGGGTGAAGAAGTACTCACAAAGTCCCCTGTACATTTTCGCTTGACGATGCCCTCTGCTTCACCAGATCGATAACATCCGATATCTCACCGGAACCAGAACCAAGATTATCTCCTGACTGAGCAGTGTGATACTCAGATTCCAGTTCCGCAACCAGGCTGCTGAGGTCCATCCGTGCTCTGTCGCCCGCACTGCCAACGCCATTTCCTGAATCCGACATGGAATCTCTGAACCAAACTTTGGAGCGATTCTTAGCAATATGTGGACGTGTTTCAGCAGTCTCAAAGCCATCCTGGACGATGAAGTCGTCCAATTCCGAGACCGTGGTAGCAGACTGAGATACTCCGGTGTTGCGCTGTACAGCGGCATTCCATGCAGGTGGCTCCACATATAAGGCAGAATTGTGAGGCGAAATGCTGTTCGCGTCTTGTAAATAAAAGAGAGATTGGTAGGTAGTGCCGTCAGTCGCCATTGCAAAGGTACGATAGAACTGGATACCTGCCGCTTGATAGTCAGACCCCTGGCCACTGGGTTGAAAACGCTCGTCTGTGTAATACGCCGCCGGCTCGAAGTGCAAATGTGAAAGACCCGAGGGACCAGATCCTGATGCGTTGAGGCTGCCAAGTTGTGGAATACTTGGATCCGCAGTTGAAACGGAACGAGCCGGATCCAGCTCGTCCTGCCCGAATTGGTATCTTGTTACGAGGTCGTTGAGTCGAGAAGTGACAAATATATCACATTCTGACAATCATTAGCACGCGAAACAAACAAGACATGTAGTAGCGCACCTTGATCCGAGACAGCTGACACCGTCATTTGCAAGGTTATATCCTCCAATCCCCTGAAATGTGTCCAGGAGAGTACAACAGATCCACTCGGAGGCGGTACAGATCCGTTTTCTGTATGATCCAGATTGAAGGCTGTCATAAGATACAGATGCGTCGACGTCAAGACAAAGAACAATTGCGCGTTGAGCGGATGTGGTTTGAGATCCAGAATGCAATCTTGTGACCACGGTGAAGCCGGCTGGAAACATTTTAAGGACTCGGGTTCACCAGCTCTAATCCCATAAAGTCGAAGCCGTCTCCGGTCGCATACTAGGATCGTATTCACATCACCGATCCACATGATACGAGCCCAACCATCGCCATGGCCGTCATCTTCATCGTCAAGACGGTCCCCATGCGGATCGGATTTGATGGATCCAAGAGCCACGCATTTCAGCTCGTAAGGGCTGATCAATCCGCCTTCAATATCCCAGACGGACCATGTTCCTTTCTGGCCCACGATGCCCAACTGACGCTGGTACCCTGGGTTGAATGTGACATCAGCATGGGGCTCGCCGCCCGTTTGCTCCGCCGAGATAGATAAAATGGGGCGTGGATCGATAGTCGAGGCTGGCAGATCGTATAAGGTTGAACGCACGGCATGCTTCCGGTCACTTGAGAAAGTCGGCCGGAAGATTACAGTAACAGCCGGAAACCGGACTGCCAGAAACGCAGAACGGTCCTCGACCTGTGCAAGACTGACCTGGGCGAAACATATCTGCTTGATCGGTGCTGCATCCTTGGCCCAGTACGCGTTGTCCTCGCCGCTTATCGAAGGAAGTTCAAGCCAGATGCTCCGGTCATTGCCCCATCCATGCCGCTCTCTTCCAAGCACGGCCAAGCGCAGAATGTTGCCAGATTCTCCGGTAGCGACAGCTGCGATGCGCCTGACATGCCTGTAGTACTTGCTTGACGAAACAGTACCGAATGACAGCAAGCTTCCAGAAGCTGGGTCGAATGTCTTGACAGCCGAAGTGATAGCGGCAGACACCAGATTAAGCTTAGGCAAGAGCTCGATCACAGAGGTCAATCCTGGATCCGTACGGCCAATGGACTTGGCCTGCAATTGCCCTCCATGCACTCGAGTTGAGGTGTTCTGGTCATCGGTATCCGCATGGTCGCTAGTAGGTCGCAGAGCAACGCTCCAGGATCCGAGCTGGCGCAATTGTGTTGCCAGCCTAGTATTTCTGTCAAAGGTCCAAGAGCCATCTTCGATGTGGTAGGACGGTTGTCCGAGGTGGCCGTAGTTGAGGTCGTAATGCGGTTTATCCATTTGGATTTACGTAGGAATGGCGAAACGGCGAACGGATAAGAACAAGCAGCATAGTCAACGCCCGGGAAGATTAAGAGATCGAAGGGACAGTACAATATTCCGGTGTTAACAAGAGTGCATTGCAAAGTAGTAGATGGCTCATCCGGATTGGGCACAAAATCGTCATCATGTGAACGCTACGGAACAACTCTTTGCCGAGAGCTCTTTCCATGTTTGTTTACAGTGGCGCTTCTACCAGGGCAACCCAAACAACCTTCGAACCAACAACCACCGCGATCTACACCACTTACATACACCGTACCCTGTCTCCCAAAGTTGATATGACGACTTTCGAACCTTCGCTCTCCGCGAGCATGATGCGCGCCTCACTGCACGACGCCCCCAGCATGGCGGACCAACTCCCCTCCATAAACTTCGGCTTCGACGACCTACGATCGCGCATGAACCAGTTCACGCAACGTTTCGACGAGTTCATCGAAAAAGGCCGAAAGCGCGTCTTAGAAGAGCGCAACCACTTCCGCATCAGTATTGCAGAAGCCAAAGGTACGTCTACATTTCTCCTCCCATGCCCAGTTCACACCAGTTTGCTAACGCGAAGATAATAGAGGATCAGCGCATGAAAAAACGCGACATCGACATCCTCACCCTCCAACAAACCCAACACTCCCAAACCCTCGCCAAAGAGTCCATAGAAACCGTCGAAATGCACGCCTCCATCACCAGTCTCTCTACCCAACGCGACTCCCTCCTCACCCACCGCGACGCGCTCAAATCGCAGATTTCCGAAATCCAAAAAGCCATTTCCGCGCGCCGGGAAGCGCAGCTCAAGCACCGCCGCTACCTCGACGGCCAGGCGCGATATAATGAGCCCGAACTGGAGTTCTGGGAGAGTTATCTGGGGTTGAGGATTGAGGGGTTGGGGAAGGATGATGCGTTGAAGTTTGTTTATACGAATGTTTGTGAGAGGGAGTGGGATAGGGAGGCGTGGTTTGAGTTGGATACGAGTGAGAGGGATTATAAGGTGCTGGATATGCGGCCGAGGATTGAGAGGGAGGAGGTGGAGAGTGTGGTGGAGAGGTTGAATGAGTCGAGGGATCTTGCGGCGTTTTTGAAGGGAATGAGGGAGTTGTTTGTTGAGGCTATGAAATAGTGGGATTTGTGTGATGGGCTTTCGTTTGGGTTGATATACTAGCGGGTGTTGAGGATGAATTGATCCCTTCGCTTTCCTGCAATGGGTTTCGCGGGTGCCTTCAGATCGCACATATGAACCAAATTAGCACAGCACGTACAAGCGCAATGAAACAGTGACAAAGTTGAGCAAACACCAAACATCTCAATAATTGCTAGATTTTCCAGCTCACAACCTCCACATTAGGCGGACAGTTGTCAAGAAATGAAATCCCCATCACAGAACTTGAACCCCCTTTTTTGCCATGACATCAACCCTAATGCATCCTGCGACGGCCATGGCCGTGGGCACGACGCCTCACGTTGGCCGCATCCGCAGTCACATACACCACCTCAGTCTTGACAACCGTCTCAACCTTGGTAACGCACTTGTATCCCTCCGGGCACGACATGGGCGTAGGGGCAGGCGCGTTGTCCTCCGACGGGGCCTGGGTGATGGTCACCTCGGGGGTCGGGGCGGGAGCCTCCTGAGGTTGCTCGGGTTGCTGGGGTTGCTGAGGCTGCTCGGGTTGCTGCTCGGGTTGCTGCTCGGGCTGCTCTTGTTCGGGCTGTTCGGGCTCGTAGGCCGGGGCGGAGGGAGCGGGAGTGGGCTCGACGGGGCTGTCCTCCTCAGCAGGGGGTGTAGGAGTAGGCTCAGCCTCGGCAGGCGCGTCCGTCTTGGGGGTATCGATGACACCGCCGCCCTGAGTCGGGAGCACGAGACCGACATCGATGGTGCGGCGCTGAGGAGTCAAGTCCTTGCCCTTGTTGAGCGGTCCGGGGAAGTTCTTAGCGCGGCACTGTGACTGGATACCCTCACACTTGGTCTGCCAGATCTTGCAGCCCTCGTTACCCGTGGGGCCCGCGGAGTTCCAGCAGCCGTCAGCCTGGTCCCAGCAGTTCTCCGCAGAGGCCCAGCAGCTCTTCTCGTCCGTGTAGTCGGGCACTTCCTTGCCACACCAGTTGCCATTCTCACAGATACACCCTGCGGGACGCAGACCCTCCTCCTGTGCGGCCACACGGTTGACGTTGCCGGCAGCGGCGCCGCGGGGCTGGAGCTTAGCGACAGGGGGGCCGGGGATGGTGTACTCGCTGTTGTCACGGTTGTAGATGTCGAAGGTGACGCTGTCGTCGGTCTTCTTGACATAGCCCGGAATGCTCACAGTGGATTCCGGAACGAGATTGCCGTCACTCTCAATGAAGATCTGGGCGCAGCCAGTGTAGAACTGCGGGTCACCGGCGTTGGCGGCGTGAAGGGCGAGGAGTTCAGGACGGGCGAGGTAGGCACCACCCTGGAGGCCCTTGGGAAGAACGACGGAGAAAAGACCACCATTGTCGATCAATCGGTCGCTGCACCACTGGCCGCTGCCGGCATCGTAGCCGTCGTCCATGAGCTTGAACCATCCGTCGCCATAGCCGGGGTCGTTGATGGCGGAGTCAACCTTCTTCAGGTAAACAGCGCATGGACCTTTGTGGCCCTTGTCCATGGGAATCTTGCTGGGGTCGTTCGCCCAAGAACGGAACTCGAAGGTCAGGGTAGCGCCGTCTCTGACCTTCTGGACACGTGAGACGCCTTTGTCGCCGTCGACATCTGGCTATGGTGAGCGGGCTTCATTATCAAGGCAAGGCCGAGCAGACTTACTGCATGCGAGGTTGTTGCTGTCGAGCTGGTTCAACGGGTAGGTGGCGGTTGCGGGGTCTTTACGCATGCGCATAGCAATACCGGGACCCTGTCACGTCAGTCTCGGTTAAAGGTAAGAAGAGCATATATTGCCATACCGTATCAACGCCATCGACGAAGAAGTTGGAGAAGATAGTGTGGGCCAAGGTAGCGGGAGCGGCCGCTAGGCCGAGGATCAGAGCTTGTGTCTTCATGTTGTTGATTTTGTTGAGTGTCAGGAGAAGAGCAGGTGTTGATGAATTGGTACACGATGGAAGCGTCGCTAGGACTGCTGATGGCTTTGCAAGGAAGGAACGTCGACTCGCGACTGGAAAGAGCGGCTCTGGCAAAGTACCAAAAAGAATGACAGAAGTTGGAGGTGAAGGCAAAACACCGGCGAGGTGAAGGCCGGACGAGGTGAAGGGGGGCAGGCGGTTATGAGGGCTGCACGGCTGGACTGTGCTTGGTGGAGCTGCCGTGTCACGCTCGCCAGCCTTTGCCGTTCATGGGTGGAGGATCTACTAAGCTGAAGCCAAGTGGATAGGGGAGATGAGGCCAAGAGATGCTTCTTTTGCTGCGAGGACCTGCACAGCAGGGTCTGGCCATCATGATTCATGACGTTTGCTGCTCTTCTGAGTCGTGCTCTTTCCCAGCAACCTGGACACCCTACGGCCAGAGCGAAAACAACAGGTCTGTCGCAAAACACTGTGCGCAAGGCGTTCGCGATGCCTTGGATAGCGACCTCGGATGTCAGTGTTTTCTAGCGGCTCCGCCAATGATGTTGTCAGATTCTGACGTGGCTCCTCGAAACATGAAACGGAGATGCGTGGGACAGAAAACAGGGGAAAATAGGCGCCGCTTGTGGCGCATCCTCAAACAGACTAAATTCAGGTACGGGCCAGGGGTGGAAGGGTGATCCATCAACGGAACATAAACATGCGAGAAAGCTTCCTCCAGAGGTGCCGTCTGAATAATGACCGTGATGGAAGAGACAACTGACAATGGCGACCGGACTAGGAGGCTCAGTCACCCGAAGCGCCTTGGGGTTTTTGTCGCCGGTATGGGAGTTGGAGGATTTCTTCGGCGGTATACCGCTGACGAGACGCACGCATCCTGTCATCAAAGGCCAATGCAAGGTTCACTGTGCTCTGCCACTTGTCATTTCTCCTCGCTCTTGTTTGTCGACCTGTAGGCATACGGTCGTAGGCATGTCGAATGTCCGCCAGGGGCAACTGTGCTGTTTGTACCAAATGACAGTGTTTTGAAACTGGGTACCGAGACACACAGAGAGAGGAACCCGCCAGGAAGTCGCCAGGCAGCGTAAGGGTACGTCACCCTTCAAGGCAGATAGCGACAAAGTGCATCCCGCAATGCGCAGGTGCTGCTCGCGGGTACGTCGAGAGGGATTGCATTCAGAGCAGGCAATGGAAGGGAGCATGAGGGGTACAGAGTGACGTTACGAAAGTTACCCTAGGTGCAAGCTGTAGATTCCAGAGTGCTTCATCATGATAGAAGAGTGGTGGTGAGGAGTGGAGAGATGTTAGGGATGGCATTTGGAGAATCATGGGATGGCAAAGGCCAGCCACTAGCCAATCGGAGCTCTCCAATTCCGCACTTCCTCGAACTCTTGGCATCCCACCTCCGAGTACCCCACGCCGAACAAAAGTTGACCTGAGGCATGGACAACTTCACCACACAACGGACAACTATGGCCTCGCTCACGTCGCTGGAGCAGTTGCCTGCCGGTATTTCACCTCTTGCATACAAGTCTGAGCCACCCGCTTACCGCCGCTAGAGCTGCTCCTGATATGGCACACCCATCGCATATCCCTACTCGTGTCCGCCGTCGCGCTCGTAGCAGCCTTCCACTTGGTTCGACTTCTTCGCACTAGAAGAGCCGTGGTCGAAACTCCAACGCCCATAGAAAAGGAGGTCATCGAGCTGAAACCGGAATGGCTGCCCGAGAACACGACATTCCTCGCTCCAGCAGTCGCCACCGAAGCTGTTGCCCGCCCCCAGAAGACCAGGAAGGCGCCCAAGACGGTGCGAGGACAGAAAGCATCAAGTAAAACGCCCCTATCCGGGCCCATATTCAACCACGAGACGGACAACATACAACCTCTGGTCTTCTTCCAGTCCCTCTCGGGAACAACTGAACGCTACGCCGCCCAAGTTGCGAAGGCGCTTTCCGAATGGCGTTCTCAAAACGGCGATAATTCCTCCATTCTCGAGCCGCAACTTCACGATCTCTCTTACATAGAGTTCGACGACTTCTTCATCACCCCACCCAAAGCCGAACCGAACACAAGGCACTTCTATCTCATCCTCCTTCCCTCTTACAACATCGACACCGTCCTTCAGAACTTTTTAGACAACCTACAAGAGACACACAACGACTTTAGGATAGATAGCGCATCACTCAATGCACTGCTGGGGTACTCTGTGTTCGGCCTTGGAGACAAAGAGGGCTGGCCAACTGAAGAAGATGGATTCTGCAGTCAAGCTCGTGAAGTGGACAAATGGATGGCCCGCCTCACAGGGAGGAAAAGAGCGTATCCCCTCGGAATGGGCGATGTCAAAGGGGACTTGGAGGTTCGGTTAGAGGAGTGGCGAACTGGCGTGCAAGAGGCCCTCACTGAGATCGCCGCAGGCCGCGGCTTGGGCGAAGGAGTTCCAGGAAGCGGAGACCCTGTCGAGAGCGACGAGGAGGACGTGGACGATGCCGAGGATAGCGATACGGACTCGTCGATCCAGAAAACCTCCAAACCTAAAAGGTCCGCTCGTGTAGACGATGTCGAAGATCTGGGTGGTATGGTCAAAGACACCGCCGACGACGCCACGGAGATCGATTTCACAACCTACAAAGTCAAGAAAAAGACCAAGCCGACTCCAGTTGTCAAGGAGATGGTCCCTACCACGTCTCCGACGTATGCTGCCCTCACCAAACAGGGCTATTCGATTATCGGATCGCATTCCGGCGTCAAGATATGCCGTTGGACGAAATCCGCCCTTCGCGGCCGCGGGTCTTGCTACAAATACTCCTTCTACGGGATCCAGTCGCACCTTTGCATGGAAGCCACGCCTTCCCTCTCTTGCTCCAACAAGTGCGTCTTCTGTTGGCGACACGGTACCAATCCAGTTGGCACAACCTGGCGTTGGGTCACCGATGCTCCTGATGTTATCTTTGATGGCATCACTACTGCACACTACAAGAAGATCAAGATGATGAAAGGTGTGCCTGGCGTCCGAGCTGAGCGGTTCGCCGAAGCCATGCGTATTCGTCACTGCGCCTTGTCTCTTGTCGGAGAGCCGATCTTCTATCCCCACATCAACGAGCTCCTGACCATCATGCACCGCTCTCGTATCTCTACCTTTCTCGTCTGCAACGCCCAACACCCTGCCCAACTCGCCGCCCTCGTCCCTGTCACCCAACTCTACGTCTCCATCGATGCATCCAACAAGGAGTCCCTTCGGAAGATCGACCGACCCCTTCATCGCGACTTCTGGGAGCGCTTCACGACCTGTCTCGACATTCTCCGCGCCCGCCGCTTCGAGCAACGCACTGTTTTCCGCTTGACCCTGGTCAAGGGCTTCAACATGGCTGAGGAAGTACGTGGCTATGCCGATCTCATCGAGCGTGCGCTGCCCGGCTTCGTTGAGGTCAAGGGCGTCACATACTGCGGCACATCTGCCGCCGGTACTGCAGGGCTCACGATGCAGAACGTACCCTTTTACGAAGAAGTCAGCGCGTTCGTGGAAGCGCTTGCCCAAGAACTCGAGGAGCGGAAATTGCCATACGGGATTGCAGCTGAACACGCACATTCGTGCTGTGTCTTGTTGGCAGATCGCACGAGGTTCCAGCGAAATGGGCGGTGGGCAACGAGGATTGATTATGAAAAGTTCTTCGATCTTTTTGAGGGTAAGGCGCAAGGGACAAGGATAGAAAATGTGGCTGGTAAGGAGGAGGTGGTAGGCTGGAGACCGGAAGATTACGTTGGCGATGAGACGCCTGAGTGGGCGTTGTGGGGCAATGGAGGATTTGATCCTAGAGATGTCAGAGTGTATAGGAAGGGAAAGGGTCCCAAGAAAGTTGAAGAGAAGGGAGAGGCGAAAGTGAGTGTTGTTGAGATATAGAACAGCAATTCTGGTCATCTGGTCCATGCAATACCACAATCTCGACAAACAACACTAATGTTCGATTCTGGATGTGATGGTCTACTTGGGCATACACCCGCCTCCGGCGTCCACTTCCCAATCACTGAAAATCCGATCGGGGAATTCATCTTATAGGTATATTGCGTCCTACACAAGGCTGCCGTTTTCCATAGCACCTTTTTTTTTTGAATTCGAAATACCCCGTAGTCACAGTTCCAGACCCGTCAATCAATCAACCACCGCCTCTTCACATTCACACATACAGAGAAGCACTTGCACGAGGAGCGAACCGCTGACTCAGCACTTCACGCCTCAACGCGCACGTGACACCGTCCACCACCGACGCGTCTCCCTCCCCCGCCTCCCTCCCAAACCCCCCTCACACGCGCCTTTCTACCCAAACAACCATGGACACACTCCCCGACAGCACCGACTGGCTCACAACGTCGCTCCCTCACTTCAGCGCCCTCGAAGCCGCGCTCCGCTGCGAAGTCTGCAAGGAGTTCTACCAGAACCCGGTCATAACGCCGTGCTCGCACACTTTCTGTTCGCTCTGCGTGCGCCGCTGTATATCTGCCGACGGGAAATGTCCGGCGTGTAAGAAGGGGTGTCAGGCGGATCGGTTGGTGGGGAATTTTGCGGTTAGGGAGGTTGTGGGGAGGTTTGTGGAGGGGCGGGAGAGGGCGTTGGAGGTTGCGAGGGGGGTGGGGAGGGAGGAGGGGAGGAAGAGGAAGAGGAGTGTTGAAGGAGGGGATGATGAGGGGGTGTATGGGGAAGAGAAGGCGGTGAAAAGGACGCGATCGCAAGCTGGACGGACGAGAGCTGTGGAGAAGCCTATCGAGGTGCTGGATAGCGAGGATGACGAGGTTGAGGAAGTGGAAGAGCTACCAGAAGGCACCACACGATGTCCAATCTGCCAAATGGTCATGAAACCCGAAGAAGTCTGGCCTCATCTCGACAAAAGCTGCAAGGGGGCCCAAGAAAGCGATAGACGGACCACACGTTCTCGGTACGCAATCCACCTCCTCTATGTCTTTACTTTCTAACCTCACCACAGAACAAACCCCACGATACAATCCCCCTTCACCCTCAACTCCCCCCGCCGTCCCTCCCACACAACCCCCACCCCACCCCCTCAACGCCTCCCAGGCCTCAACTACGCCCTACTCCGCGACACCGCGCTAAAAAAGAAACTCCAAGACCTCGGCCTCCCCTCCCACGGCCGCCGCGACCAGCTCATAAAACGGCACACCGAATGGCTGCATCTCTGGAACTCAAACTGCGACGCCTCAGACGAGTCACGGAAAACAAAACGCGAGTTGCTACGAGACCTGGATACGTGGGAGCGAACGCAGGGTCCAGGCGCAAGAGACAGCGATGCGAGTGTCATGCGGAAAGATTACGATGCGCAAGCCCATGTGGAGACGCATAAGGGACAGTTTGCGGATTTGATTGCTGCAGCGCGGAAAGCCAGGGGAGCGAAGAGTACAGCTGGGAATGACACCACGAGTGCGCAGACGGAAGATGGCAAAGAGGCGGTTGAAAAGTCACACACTACGCAAACGACGCAGCAGGACTCTTCATCTCGACCCTACGAAGACAATGAGCGTGCGATAGATACCGTACGACAAAAAGTCCGCGCGACAAACCTCACGGGAGAGATACAACCACCATCCAGCGCTCCCACCTCTTCACTACCAAACCCTCACACTAACGCCGATAGGGAAGAGCCTGTGGATCAAGGGATGGCGAATCCGTTTTCCTCGCCATCGAGAAAACTGCCCATGTTCGCATTACCCGAGGAGCCGGTCGTCGATGTGGAGCAATCGGCGGGCATGCCGTAAAACATGAAGGTGATGATGGGGTTGTACCCATCTGTTCGATGAATTGAGTGCCGAGTCCGATGTCATATGGCGCGTATGTTTTTGGCGTTAAGCCGGAGTTTTGGCGGTAAACTCATTCATACCCAGCCACTCGCGTTTTCTTTTTTTATATTGAGGGACAATGCTTTTTTCTCTGCCTTCTCCACAATGCATGTTTAGCGAGGTTTTGCATAGGATTCATATCTTGGTTGAATAGAGCTGGAGTATGGTCTGCATTTTGAAGACCATTTTTAGCGTGCGCAAAAGGGAGCAAATTTAAAGTTACCTCGCGCGAATTCCTTCAGAGGAAGAATAATATCCATATATACCATCTAGATACCCCCTTCTAAAACTCAACAACACCGAAACCCTTTGATCCACACCCAAAGGCCCCGGTTCAGCATATACCAGCAGGCCATTATACCTTTATACCAGCCCCAAAAAGACGCAAAAGCCAAAGATCCCCCAGTGGAACCGAACTATCTTCCCAAACACCAAAAAAACCCTTACAACTCCAATCCACCCTCCTCTAGACTCCGAGAAAACGATCACAAATACCAGTCCTGCTCATTATAAGACTGCAACGCCCCGCCATACCCATTCACCTCCCCAAGCCCAACAACGCCGTTCATAGGACTCAAGCCATCAAATGGCGCACCTGTACTTGCAACCGAAGCCACATTCCCCATAGGCGCAGCCGAAGTATGATTTCCCGCAACCCCTCTGCCGTCCAAGACAGTCCCGAACTCTTGCTCGCCAACGCCTGGCAGAATACTCTGCGGCAGCGTCGCCGGACTCACTTGCGCTGAAGAGGCAGGTGCCATAGACCCTGATGCCATTGCATTCAACCATGCGTAGTCCTCTGTCTGGGGTATATTATTCCAGTTCTCGAAGCCTAGAGCTAGTTGTGCTTGGTCTCGGACGAACCAGTCTTGTCCCTCGCGAATCAGCTGTTCCACGCCTCCGAAGAGATGGGACGGCGAGTTGCCGGAGCTATCGTAGGAGCCGCGGGGAGGAGCGGAAGCACCGGTGCTAGCGGGTGTGGAGGCATCGTGGTGTTGTGTTCTCTGAGCGCGGGGGTAAGCGAGAGAGGAGGGGTCGTTGGGAGGGAGGGAACGTGCCTCTGAGTTGCGATGGGGAGGTGGGCCGCCGGAGGATGAGGGAGGGAAAGTGGAGGTCGTGAGAGGGATGCCTTGGTTGGCGTAGTAGGCGGACGTTGCAGCGTTGGCAAGGGGGATGAAGGGCTGGGTTGCTGGTGAGGTGCCAGCCGTTAAGGGTGTCTCAGGAATTGGGTCGGGCGAGGCTATCGAGGATTTGGGCGACAAACCCTCGTCGTAGCGACCAAATTTCGCATCAGTACGAGTGAGAACTGTGGCGGCTTCCTCTGGCAGCTCAACGGCCCAGCGTTTTGCTAAGGTGCTTAGAATGCGGAGGGCTCGTCGAGCGCAGAGCCAGCTTTCTGCTATTTCTTCAAGGTGCTTGACGCCGTGTATAATGTCTCGTTTGGAATTCTTCTCGGGGAGGTTGAGTAGATGTATTGTGCACGCCGAATGCGCAATATAAACTGCGATATTGCATATCTGTCGCAAACCGTGGGACCGTTTGTATAGTCTGAGCAGTTTCGATATCTGCTGTGCAGCTGTGGTGCACAACTTCCTTGGTGACACGTTCGGTGGAAGCGGAGAGTTGTTCGGGTTATACTTGAGAAACGGTCTGAAAAGATGAATGTAGAGGAGTTGGAAGTACATGCTGCACTAGTCAGCAGGGAAGACAAGTCTAAATGGCTCGAACTTACTGCATCACCAGCATACTGGGAAGTCCTCCTTCTTTCGGCTCTAGCTCCTTGGGCAACTCTCGCCTCCAAGTCTCTAGCCGCTGGTGGATTTCGCTGAGTTTCTTCAGCTCTGCGGCCTTGCCCTTGGCTTTGTCCATGTCGATTGGATTATAGAAGGAGTTCATGAGATCGCTGGAGATGCTGCACAGCTTGGAGATTTGCAATGCAACCTGTACCATCAGCGGTGCCCTATGTATCTGTTGTTATCATCCTTACAGCTCTCGTACGCGCAGGTTGCGCATGCGCCTGATTGAAGCCAGAGTCTGTATACGCAGACCAGATGGCGGAGTCCTCTTCCGGGAACACCTCAAACTTGGGAACAGTGACAATATTATTCGGTAGCTGTGGAAGACGTCCGAGGTAGTTGGACCAGCACCTGTGACCGGTTAGAAAATGTAGAAGATCACGAAATCTAACACTTACTTGTCGAACAAGAAACAGCCCCAAAAAGTAATTCTTCTTGCATCCTCTTCCTTCTCATCGATGGCTCTGCTTCCGTGCATGCCGCCGGAATCCAGGTTGAGGCCGAGATCGCAAGCCATTCTGAAACTCATCCCACTGTATACCCACCCCTTGGCTTCTCGTCCGCAGCCAGCCTCTCTTACGGACATTAGTGCCAAAGCCTGCACTGTTGTGAGAGCGGGGACTTCATGCAAGTCACCCTCAAGAATGAGTCGTTTCGCTTCCTTGAAAAAGTGGTCTCCAGCAGTCGCTGAGTCGTGACTGACAGCTCTTGACCCGGGCCGCGACGTAAAGTGGCAACCCAAGGCCAGCATGGCGTTCACCAGCAATGGCGTACAGTATTCGGATTTGCGCCTAGAACCGGGCGGCGGCTTGCCTTGGAGGAAGTCGCGATAGAACAGGCTCCTCGAAAGGGTGGCAAAGAAGGCATAGTGCCAGCAGAAGTACATGTCGATCAAATGAGTTACCAGCTCTGGGTCCGAAGTTACTGTCGTCCACGACGTCAGTGCATGCTCTCGCTTCTGATATTGGTCTGAATCGGCTGAGTTGATGGTTGGCTCAGCGGTTTCCGCGCCGGAGCCGATATATATCAAGTGCGAGGTGCCGCCGATATAACGAGTCGAACCGTCTTCCAGTCTCAATTCTCCCATCTTCCCCGACAGGTGGGACTCGAAGGTTGGTGTGGGGGGTGGAATAACGGACGCCTTCTCAGAGTCGCTATCCACGTCGTCTATGCCCGCCTCTTTCGCTGCGACAGCATCGGCGATGACGTCCAAGCTTTCGCAAGTCCTGATGCGGCGTACCAGGTCGAGGGCTTCATCCTCCGGGTAGTTGAGGATGGCTTGGATGAGCGTCTGCAGGGTTGAGCTGCGCGTCTTCAGGGCATCGAGGTCCTTCCGGTACACTCCTTTACGGCGGTGATCGGAATTCGGGTCGTAGACGCATTCGGTATTGTATACGGCAGCACAGGCGGAGCAGGCGGGCATGGTGCCATCACACTGTGAGGACAGCGGTCAGTGGAAGCTCTCGGCAGGCTGCATAGCTGAGCACACCTTGGACTTGCGCTTCCGGCATGGTACACAGGCACTTGATATGCATCTGCGCTTCTTGGAGCTATCGTCCACATTGTCACTGTCCTCCTTCTTGCCTTTGCGGCGACCCTTTGGCGGGCGGTCGTGAGTCGTAGAGTCTATATAGGCCTCCATGTCGGTCGCAAGTTCACCATGTCGTCGGAGGAGAGGGTGATATCAGACTGCTGATAGCCATATCGCAGCCGCGCGCACATTTGCAGGATATGCAGGTAGATAGCAGCTGGTCTCGGTGGGCGTCGAGGAGGGGGGGTTGCTTTATAGGCGCCCTGATTGGTCGCACCCCTCAACCCTGGAGTGGCTGGTGCACTGTGGCTGTGTGGCTGCAGTTGCTGAGACATTCTCTGGTTTGACATATATGTACTCAACCTTCCAAGGTTGCTTGAGTGACATCTGATACTCATGGAAATACACCTCATCACATCATGATACATAATCTACACGATGCATTGCTGTCGCTAAGTATGCTGGGAATCATCCTCACCCCGGAGCCACCATCTGAATAGTCTACACGCATGTCCAAAACCCGGCCGGACATGAAGACCAAGTACCCCTGGTGCCATCCGCCTGGCATCCGTCCCCCATTCTCACTCCTCATCTGCATAACCCTCATGATCCTCATCCGCGTGGAACCCTCCGTGAGTCCCCGCATTGTCCACCATGATGAAGGGTTTACCACCCTCTCCATCGACAACCGCTCCAAACAAGCGGAGGAGATCTGCCATCTTCAGCCTGCCATCGCGTTAGTCTTGTCGGTCTGCAGTGCGTTGTGGAAGAAGCAACTCACTTCTTAAGCCTAGTGCCGTCGTCCTCCATAATCTCGTCAATCTCCTTCTGCTTCCGGTCCTGCATCTGTATGAGGCGCTCGTCGACCGTGTTCCTCACGCAGAAGCGTGTCATGAACGTAGTTTCCTTTTGCCCAATACGGAACACGCGACAAAATGCCTGCTGCTCTACAGCTCGGTTCCACCACGGGTCGATTATGATCACTCGAGAGGCCATGGTCAGATTCAGGCCCAGCCCGCCACATTGGATTGAGGCCAACATGACTCGGATCTTGTCGTTGTCTGCAAAGTGCCTGAGTGCTTTGTCGCGAGCTTCGTGGCTCATCTTTCCATGATATTGCTCAGTCGGCCAGCCTTCCTGCTCGAACACTTTCGACAGGATCCTCATCATTGGCAGGAACCACGTGTAGATGATGATCTTCACATTCGGATTCTCGTCGATCCAGTTGAGGATTTGTGCCTTGACTGCGACGGTCTTTGTAGATGGTAGCAGCTTTGGGCCGCACATGGAAATCCAGTCATTCTTGAGCTCTTCTTTGTCTGCTCGCACGCGCTGTCTCCCGTTTCCAGTAGTTGGGACCGAGAATCGCTCTTCCTGGTCGTCCTCTACGTCACAGGGCCGAGCCGATTTCCATATGCTGCCACATTTCATGCAAGTTACGCACTGGTTGCCCTCTTCTTCGCCAGCACTCAGCATCGCTTCGAGGTAACACACTTCGCAGTAGAGATGGCCGCAAGCGGTAAGCCAGAGATTTTTAGGACCTTTTGTGCACCCTTCATATCCGGCACAGCACCGAGCTTTTGCTTCTCGTTTTTGCCCGCTTTCGCCGCTCGTCAAGCTGTCGAGATAAGGTTTGAAGTCGTAGTCTTTGCCGAAGTTTCCCCCCGATCCCTCGTTGCTGTGACTTTGGCTCTCGTTGGTGTCCTGAGATGACGCGGTAACGGCAACCTCACGGGGGCCCGGCTTTCGACCGGTCTTTGCATACCACTCGAGTTGTTTGCGTATAGCCATGATCGTGTGTCCGGTTTTCTCATTGAAGTCTGCATGTTTCACGACGTCCCGGATCTTTTCAATGTCTTCCTGCTCAAGGAGATCTTTCATAACCAGTTCCAGCATCCACACATGCGCCGTCAGTTGTCGAAGACGAAGTAACATCACTAAGATGTTATTATACGATTTGTGAATCTCGCCCTCTCGTGACCAGGAATTGATTCGTTCGATAAATCTTTTCTGGACGATCTCATAGATGTTCCGCTCCACGGGGTTGAAGTCGCACCAAAGTGTAATCTGGTCCGCTTTGGGCAGCTTCAATATTGGTGCTCCAAACATAGTACTACGACAGGTTAGCCACTGCTTTTCCATTTTACATGTATCATATTCACTCACTCCGCATGTGTCCTTCGGATCATGAACTGGTTCAACTTCAGAAGTAGTCGATCCGCATTCTCTGGGTTCTTCGAATCGCAGTAATTGTTCTTGAAGATCTTCAGACTACCTGTGTAGGGCACATTGAGAAATTTGAAATAGGGGTAAAGTTCCTCGAGTCCATTGACGATTGGCGTTCCGCTTAGTGCCCATCGGTGACGGGCCATAAGAGCACGACAAGCGATAGATGTCCTGGATGTGTGGTTTTTGATCGCTTGCGCCTCGTCTAGAACTATACGGTAGAACTGGATTCGATGGAGCATCCCGCGTTTGGTAGCAAATTCCTTCTTCCACCAAGCGATTTTTTCCTCGGCGGTCTGCAGTTCCACTGGTGGCTTGTTCTTGGGGTATGAGCGAACGACCTCGTGGTATGTCGTCAAGATGATGTCGCAGTGCTCAAAGACTTTGACATTGAAGTTTGAATCAATTCGGCTTCCAGTCCCATAGCGCATAATGTTCCATTTGCGGTCGGTATGCTGGTCGATTTCGCGGTGCCATTGAGTAAGTAGGCTTGGACTTGCGACAAGGAGAGTGGTTTTTACATCAGGGTCGGTGGACCGTCCGTTGACTATGTTGGCTGCAGAGTGTCAGCAGAGATCTGGCAAGATTGACAGACCCGACAAAATTGAAGAATGATGGAGTCAAAGACAGAAGGGGCAGATAACGGAGCCAAATGAGGGGAAGGTAAGATCAACGGAAGTAAGAACTCACCTAACGTCATTAGTGTCTTTCCCAGACCCATTTGATCGGCCATAAGGCCTCCGCGTGGCTCCTCAAGCGCATTCTCTCTGCGACGCATGAAAGCAGCGCCTAGGACTTGATAAGGCTTCAGAGACGTCTTCATGCCTTTGACAAGCCAAAGACCCTTGCCGTCAGCTTTGACACTACCCCTGCCGTCAAAGTCCTTGGTCGCTGCCAATAGGGCTCTCTTGTCTGCACCGGCTGCATTCTTGCAACCCATGGAAACGCTAGAAAGCAGCTGTGCAAGAGCCTCACTTTTTGTCGTAGAGGTAAACACAGGCTGCTCAGCAGCGTCCTCGGGGGCTTGGTCGGCAAAAACATCGCTGGTGAATAGCGAGGTGCTTTGGTTGAGTTGGCGTGCTTCTTCCTCCTTCTGCTTGGCTGATTTACGCTGTTTCTTGGGCTGTGCTGTTTTAACCTCCTTGCTTTTTGGCTTTGGCTTTGATTTCCGTGACTTTGTGGTGCTTCGGGCTTTCGCTGTTCCTTCGCCAGTCTTCCTTTTCTTACCATACCCGGCACCTTCGAGTGCGACTTCCAGTGAGCGGGCTTCAGCTTCTTGTAGGCTCTGATGCTTCACCTCTTTCCGCGGCATAGCAATCTTCTTCCGTTTCCGAGCTTCAATTATCTCCTCCTCTTCAGTGTCGGAGTGCATCGCGTTTTGTTCTTCGTCCTCTGGCGCATCATCCATTCCAGGTAGTGTTTGTGAAGCTTCAGTCTCGTCCAGTCGCTCCAGAGCTAGTTCACGTTCTCTTTTCTTAACGCGCAGTCTCTCAGCCATTTGAATTGTATCCCATTCAATTGATTGCGCAAAGCTCAGGCGCCCTCCGTTCCTGCGTTTCAGATCGTCGTAATGTCTCTCCTGTTGCTGAAACCTTGCTGCCGCACGCCGATCTTCATTCTCATCCTCCTCAGTGCATTGAGCTGCATTGTGTGCGTTATGGGCGGGCGAACCCTGCAGTAGGGAGCGTAGTTTGGAGGTAGGGTGCGGATGCTGATCTAGTTTGGCTTTGGTTTGCAGCAGGCTCCCGAGATTGGGGGTGTTTGGTTTCTTAGCTCGGCGGGTCAGATTGTGTTGAAGTTGAACGATCTTGTCAAAGGCCAGCGCGCCCATGACTGACGGTGCAGGGATATTTCCGGTTTTCGAGGACCTAGGCTCAGGATGCAAGACCATGGTATTGTCAGGTATGAACAAGCTCTTCCCATCATCCACCTGGCGACCGTCACTGTTGTAGCCATTGAAATCCATTTCGTTGGTTCCATACACTGCGTTGGAAAAGTCCTCGTCGATTTGGAACCCGTTGTCAAAGTCGTCTGCACAATCTTCATAGTAGGTTTGGTCCGGGGGAATCATCTTCGACTCTTCAAGATCTTCACCCAGAACAGTGTCATTTGGTGCCGAGAAATTCGTCACAGGGGTGGATGATTCATCGAAAGCAACCATTTCCTCATCCTGGTCGTCCAAAACGTCCTCTGTGCTGGATTCTGTGTCACTCAATGATGCAGCTGGCGGGCTGCGTACTCTCTTGACAATTTCCAAAGTGGTAAGGGCATGGATAGCATCACGCTTCAATCTGTCTTGATGGTCATCGGTGCCCGCAGGCAAAGGAGTTGTTTGATCATCCGGTGCCACATCATCTTTCGTAGCAGCCTGGCCATCGAAGATCATTATTGTATTCTTGTCGAAGGCTGTATCAGGTTTCGGATTGGATTCAGAGTCTTCCGTGTCGTCGAATTCAGACTGAGTGTCAAAATCCTGTTCATCCATTTCAAGGTCATCTACTGCACCATTCTGGCCACTGATGATGGTCAAAGCATTTTTGACATGGGCCGGATCAGGCTTCGGTTCGGGTTGACAGTCTCCGGTGCCGTCAAACAGAGAATCAGTCTCAGACATATCGTCACCGAGTCCAGGATCATCTCTCGTAGTAGCCTGACCACTGTCTGCCTCATCGATGACAGACATGTCGTACCTGTCATGCACCATGTCAGTAAGGTTCTTCAACATGTATCAAATACACGGCATAGTCGTCAACAATATCTGCCAGAGGTATACTCACTCGGTAAGTTGGACCTGGGCTTGAACTCGATGGGAGATTTCGGCTCGAATGGCGTTGAGAACGAGGTTCGGTAGAAAATGTTGATCCACTTGAACACGCAGCAGAAATGTGAGAGAGAAACTGCACTGGCAGGAGTGAACGAGAGCTCCGCTAGTTGGTAACTTGAGGTAAAGCAGATGCCACAGGGCACTGCTTCGAAGTGCAGTGGTTCTGTCTCAAAGGTGAAGGAATCAAAGGAGGAAGCCACAATGAGGATTGTTTGGCAAGGGCGTAAGGTGACGCCTCAATTGGCCCAGGACAGAAGCGGGTATGGATGTAAGGTTCCAAGAAGGGAGGTAGTTGGGCGGAAGAGAGAGTAGTGGAGCAGCTGAAGTACTCTGGGGCGATAGATTGCGCCAAGAAACTGGGCAAGCGGTGAATTGATTGAAGTTATGCCAGTGAGAGGGGCAAGGTGGTAGTGTAGAGAGTAGGTGGATCAGCTGAAGTAGTCTGTGGCAAGATATACGCCGCGCGCCAAGAACTGGGGAAGCGATGGAGTAGGTCAAGTGATGGAGGAGTGACAGGAGTGAGAGAGAAAAGTGAGGTTGTAGATGGGGGTGTTCGGCGGCAGACAGCAATGAGGGAGAAATGTCACGTGCAGGCGTGATAGTAGAGTGGGAGCGTTTGGGGCGTAAGTCGTAAGAGAGAGGTATGTAGAAGCGGTGAGGATGCTCATGTGGGAGAAGAGAGAGTGCTTGTGGTGTGTTCAAGAAAGACAGAGAGAAGTAGAGAAGTGAGAGAAGTAGAGACGGGGGGCAGACAAAGATGAAATACTAGGAGGGCGGTGTCACTTGGAAAAC
This sequence comes from Sporormia fimetaria CBS 119925, assembly GCA_010093795.1. Lineage (NCBI taxonomy): Eukaryota > Fungi > Ascomycota > Dothideomycetes > Pleosporales > Sporormiaceae > Sporormia > Sporormia fimetaria. Next base: position 325,115 of record MU006564.1, read on the forward strand.
AGTCAGATGTGATAGATGTCTGTGATGTAGTAAGATGGTATAGAATTCGAGGCAGCTTGAAGACGAGGAAGAGGAACGAAGATGGGACCGGATATGGTGATGGAAAGAGGTGAACTACGAAAGGGGCGCCAAGAGCTAGGAACAACATGTTCTCCATGCCCCCACACCTTTGGAGGTCTAGAAAACGCACCGTTCGGGGCGGTTAGTTGCGTTATCGAATGAGCTCGGGGAGCTCGAAGGATGGTGGAGGAGCTCGAAAAAGGGGAGGCGTGGAAAAGGCTTGATGCGAAGGAAGACATTGCAGGAAAGAGCACTTCGGCGCTCTTGCCCCCGGGGGAGTGTCAGTGCGAGTTTGAGCCAGATTGTAGAGGCCGTCTTGGACAAGAAGATGCGTACCTGCATAGTTCAAGGAAGCCGTTTGTGGAATACATTGGATGCATCAACTGCTGATGATGGATGGAGAGAAAAGCAAGAAATGGTTGGAGGAGATAAAGAGAGCAAGCTGACAAGAGCCTGATACCGCGGGGCCCATGTAGGGCAATCACAAGGGGGATGTCATCTGCCCTTTCCCTGGATCCGAATGAGAGCAGGCACGCGCGCCCAACATCCCACCTGCATTGATCTGGAACTTCTTCACAGCTCGGTTATCTCCCACCTTGAATTACTTGTAAATCTGAATGCAAATGGTGTCGTCCAAAAACCAGGGGCCTGCTTGAACCCGCTAACCCATTTCGGCTTATCTTCCTCCAGGTAGATAAATCATGCACCGCGGAGATGGCGACGCCTCAACTTCTCCGCGCGGAAATGGTCGAGTTGAACCTGGAGATAGAAAAGGACTCTCAAGGCAGTAGTGATGAAAGTACTCAATGTGCTCATCAAATCAGACCACGCACCTACTCCAGTCTCAAACATTCCAGGGAGCAGCCATTCTCAGGCAAAGATGACGGCCAGCAATAAACCCGATGCGACACAGCGCAGACTTGCAAACCGCAAATACAACAACGGTTCCAGAGCAGATCAGCAAGAACCAGAACCCGCCTCGAGTAATTTACCGAGTCGGTCATCTCCTACGCTCAGCGAGCGACAAACATCATATCGAAACGAGATGCATCACCTGATGCAGCTTGTTCATTATGGGGATGAAGAGGCGCTGGAGAGGTTGCTTCTCATGCAAAGATGACGATTAAGCAGAAGGGTTTCGAGTTCTCGCCGGGTTGCTCATCGTCTCGATATGAGGTCGTTACGGAATGAGGAAGAACAAATGTACTGGTCTCTCTTGAACATCAGCAGAGCCATCATCACTGAGAACATGTAGGCAGACTGTCAAGGTCAATTCTTATCACTTTTGATTGCAGCCATACAGTCGGCATACTATCAACCCATCCACACCACCCTATCTGTTCCCTTCATCATCCTCCAATCCTTTATGCGTCTTTGGGGAGGTTCTGCTCGATAGCGGCCTCAAGAGCCTTGGGGTTTGCGCCGACGACCTCAGCGACCTTGTCGCCGTTCTTGAAGAAGTAGAAAGTAGGCATAGCGCGGACGCCGAGCTCCTGCGCAACGTCGGGGACCTCGTCGACGTCGATCTTGTAGAACTTGGCAGTGGGGTACTTGTCGGAGAGCCTAGTTTCTGTGCATCAGATGCTGTGCTTCTGCGGAGCGGGTGTAAGGGGAGCTTACTTGACAACCTGCGGCGCAATCACCTTGCAGGGACCGCACCAGGTGGCGAAGCAGTCGAGCACGATGAGGGTGTCCTTGTCTTCCAGAGCCTTGTCCCAGTCGGGCTTGCTATATGCGCATGCGAGGTCAGCCGCTGTGCTGCGGTGGCGGTTTGTTCCGTCGGGGACGAGCTCACCTTGCGAGGTTGTGGACGCCCATTGTGGAGCTAGTGTGCGAGAAGAATCGGGAAGTAAGGATAGATCCGTAGAGGTGGAGGTTGTTTGCGGTCGAGGAAAAGCGTGGAGTAGCTGTGGTTGCGGAGCGCGCGGTGGTGAGCAGAGTTCTGCGAAACAATGACGTCGACAACATGGTTATATATGAATACAGTTGAGAAGAAAGCGAACAGAAATACGAAAGATGGATTTCAAAGACGGCGGCGATGGAACGGACTGGACAAGCGCAGGCGATGCCAATGCAATGCAAGACGTGCTTAGTGTCGTGGATGGAGGGGAAGAGAATTCGGCGGCGCCTCGGTCCCCTGCACGGGACCTGAACGAGGGGCCGATGCGGGTTGAACGCCGCGCAAGGAGAGAGAAGAGAGGGAGAACTCACAGGCTAGAGGCGTGTAGGTGTGCACGAGATGGAGGGTCGAGGAAGGCTGAGAAAGACACGTCGTCGGCAAGAATGCAGCTGGAGCTTCTTCGGTGGTGATGATAAATCGAGTCGCAGCCCACCGCGCTATGCCGGCGACGAATGACGTGCGTGCCTGCCCGACAAAGACGCCCGCGAGCCGCCGCTTGTCTGCCCCTCCAACGCTGCCGTAGTGGGGCTCCAATTCACTGCTCAAACCTCCGAACCAACACTGTATCTCACCTTAAACAGCTGATTGCGTGTCGAATCAAGACACTTGCGCGTTTACCTACCTCATAACTGTCTCACCTCCCCCTTATTCCCACTGCAGACACAGCTGGGAACGACATTACCCCGCCCTCTCCCCCCGTCAGCTCGCATGTGCAAGCCACTTACAATCATCATACACATTCGGACTGAGACATACGGATATGTTAACGCGGTGCACTGGAATGCAACCATCACCAATCACACGTGTATTGAAGCTACACTTGCAGCCTGAACAAGCCATAACGAAAACCGTCAACCAAGCCCTCAGGAAGGATGCAGCTGACGGCAAATGCAAAAACGAGAAGGGTATCCTGCTGTCCGACCGGGTTGCCGAGTGTGTGTATCAGAAAATGTAAAACATGGCCCGTATCTTGCATCCCAATCCGGCCGAATCCTTGCTCCACACCGGACCCCCGTCTATGTCCGTTATCCCAGAAACCCTGTCATGTCGAGAAAAGGAAAAAACATGCGCTCATGGCGCATAGTCGTGTACGAGGTCCAAATTGATGCAAAGTGAAAGCGGTCCGGGGTTAGCGCCACCTGCCGACACCTTCTCATCCGCAGAAAAACGCAAAGCAAGGAGTGACAGTGAGTGCAGAAGAATGAAGGAGCCAATACGTGCGATGTTTGCCAAACCCAAAAGAAAAACTGCAATCAAAGAAATTCAATGAGTGACAATGGTCGGATGTGTGGTAAAGACAGACAGGATACAAAGGAAATGGGAAGGAGTGGCGCGGCCTGGCAAACATGCATCGTACTCAGCTCGTTTCTTCTCCGGAGACAAACACCGATCACTGTGGCATCAGCGTATTCTGGGATGAGAGACTCGACCGTTTAGGATCAGCCGAGGCCCTTCTTGCAGGGATATCGAGCAGCTTCGCAGAGCCCGCACTGAGCTGTCGCGAGTGGTGCTTGCCGAGGTCGACGCTCTGCGCGCGGTGTACTACAATGGGCTCGCTGTCCGAAAATGGTGACTCCGGTTCCACTCGCTCTTCGGAGGATCTTTCTTCGCCGACGGACGATCTATCTGGTTGGAAATAGCTCACAAGGCCTTCTGTGGACTTGACCCGCGTGCGGCGATTGACGAGCGTAGGCCTTCGTGCAACGTCGCCCTTGGCAAGCTCCTCGTCCGACGAAGTGTGGGCAATCGGCAGTACCTCCTCTTCATAGTCGTCCTCGGGCGCAGCATCAATGGCTGCCATTGCCGTACTGCTGGCCTTTCTGGCCATGTGTTCGCCGGAGACGGCTGAGCCACGTATATCAGGCCGGGAGGTCAGCTGTTTGAAGTATTCGTCATCCGGAATGCCAAGTTCCTCGTATGAGGTGTTGAAGTCGTCGTTGCGCTTAGCCATGGCAGAAGAGCTTACGCTAGACCTGACTTGAGACCTGTTAGACCTGCGCTTCATGGGCTTCCCTGACAGCCAGGAACCTTCCGAGTCCACAGACGCGAGCGACTGCGACATGAGCCCTGAGGCTGGGGCTCCCGGACTGATAGGAGACTCGGTGGTGTCGGTATCAGGGCTTGCTGCGCTGAGATTGAGTGCTGATAGTGGCTCTGACCGCCTGCGGGCAGCAATGGTGCTGGGTGCGACAGTGACTTCTGGAGACTGCATTCGGGACTCGGGGGGAGACAGGGGATATTCGGGCAGGTCCTCCCTGAACTTAGACATTGTACGACGAGGAGCACTGGACGGTTTCTTGATCTGTACTGGTTGCGACGGAGCGACGAAGTGAGCGGGTAGCTGTTGCGTAGGGTCGACCAGGTGCGAGGGCAGGGGCTGCCGCGACATGGATTCTCGCGACGTATTCGAGAACGACACTTCTGAGGGGGGTGCAAAGCCTTGGTCCTGAGAGCCACGTTTGCCTCTCCGGAACAGCGAGGTGAACACGGCCATGCGGCCGGATTCGAAACTGAATCGTCGACTAGAACCTCTTCTGGACGTTGCCGTGGTAGCGACCGAAGTCACGGGATGTAAGGAGCCGCTGGCCCGACGGTCGTGAATAGACTCGACCATTTCCAGGGCTTTTGGTTGCGGCACTTTCTCGGATAAGAGAGCTGGAAGATCTGAGACATTAGACGGTCCTCGGGCATGCGTTTGTGGAGTTGGGGGTGCGCTGGTAGCAGGATCGGGGAGTGTCTTGCCTGAAGGCGCCTCGACAGGACTCTGCACAGGACTTTGCACAGGAGTTGGCAGCTGAGCATTGTCTTGAGCATCATGGGTGGGAATAGAGGCCTGTAGTTTGGCCACCTGCTGGTCAGACGGCTGTGGTGTAGATGGCCTGACGTCTTCCATTGGTTCTGGGGCATGGTTGTCGATACCCAAGCCGACTAGTTCTCCTGCAGCACCGTTTGGCGACGCCGATGGAACGACAGGTGGTTCGGCTGCACGTTGTGAAGCAGCCCATCGGTCAGCAGCGCGTTGTTTTTCTGCTCGGCGTTCCAGCTTTCTGCGCAGTCGTTCGTCGTCCGCTTTTCTCTTCGCCTCTCTTCGCCTCTTGTCTCTCTCCAATATCTGTCTGAGTGCGCCTGCATCGAGTGTATCTGCAAGGTCATCTATTCTGCTTGTTCTCTTAGAGTGCTCTCTTCCGCCTGTCTTCTCCAGCTCCTGCTGTAATAGGTTGTTTGTAAGCGGTGACGTGGGCGTCTCTTGAGTGCTGTTGTAAAAATGTTGTGATCCAACGAGACATCTAATCTTGGGGCGTGGGGATAGCATATCCAAGGCGCTCACGCGGAAGGCGCGACTCCCGGAGCCGCTCGACATGCTGGAGTCGATGGAATCAGCGAGGGGGAGGGAGATGTTCGAAGTTGGGCGTTCAAAGTGCCAGTTGAGCGGGCCTTTCACTTTCTTGCTATCCCGATGAAGCATTCCTTGCGAAGTTGTGGCTGAGCGTTTCTGAGGCAAGGGCAAGCTCATGGCCCGAATCTCCTCCTCGCGGATACTATTGTGAGGCTTTCGTTTGCTCGATCTGCGGCGGAGGAATGTCGACTCGGGTCCCGAGGCCCGTAGCGACTGTGGGCGCAGAAGTTTACGGCGTTCACGCGGCAGACTGGACTGGGAGTGCGAGACAAGCTGGAAATTGTAGGAGATGGCGTGTTCGTTGCTGACGGGTCGAAGGTGCGGGCTCTGCTCGAGGGGCTTCGCAAAGGGAAGGGCAGTGATGTCGGAGTCGCCGGGGCGGGTGGTGGAGCGACGGGAAGTGGCGTTTTTCTCGAATGGAAGGTCCGGGGATGCTTTCTCTCCGTCGCGCATGGATATGGTAGAGCGTGAAGAGCTGCGTTTCCGGCGTTTGCCTCGTCTGCTGGGAGTCTTTCTCAGGGCATCGCTGCTGCTGGAGCCTGCATGTATGAGAGAGTCGTTGGCAGTTGCGAGGCTCGACGAGTGGCGGTCTCTGCGCCGAGTCTTGCCATGTCGCGCTCCGAACGGCCACATGGCGTAGGTGGGCCTCGTCGTCGTTAGGGGCGGGACGCACGCGGAATGCTATCTGGCGATGTCTCGGGCGGTGGAGCACTGCATGGCGGGTGGGTCGGCTGTTTGACGACGTAGGCGGCTGACTCGAGCTGCGAAATCAAGGAGCCGGCGGCGAGGATGCGCGAGGTCGGGGATGCAAAGGGAGAGCGGGAGGCGCGCGGACAGGGCGTGTTGGGGGATGCAGGTGTTTTGGGTGCAAGGTGCCCTCGAGGGTGGGAAAAGCAGAATGCGTCATGTAAGGGCGGGAGAGCCGGCCAGAAGCCAGTCTTATTCTGGGCTGAGCCACGGCAGAGCACCGGACACAAAAATGCTCCTAAAATACGAGGTTGACGCTCTGGCGAATCGCAGCTGCAGCGCACCGCAGACGGGGAAGCGCCACAGAGCGTCGTGGGCGCCCCGGCTGCTGTGCAGTGTGTGGCATCGTGACCACTGGCGGCCGGCGATCGCTCCCAGCTGCTCCAAGTTCTCCAGTTCCTCCAGCCTGCTCGACAAAAGTGTGGCGAGCCGAGCGGCCGTTGGAAGTGGCTGTCGCCCTGCTCATCACCGAGGGGCCCAGTCAAAGCGTCTTCAGGGCTCCCATGCACCGTGGTGGCGGCCGTTCCCCAATTTCGCATAGAGCGTGCCTCTCACCAAGACCATGGGCATGCCGATCAGCCCTGTGCAGCCCCCTCACGAGGCCGGCAGACACTGCGTACGTACGGAGGGAGGTGCTTCCATGTCGTGTCGAGGGCCGTCTCGTCTGCGCGCTTCAGCGGCCACAAAGCAATACTCCAGAGCAGACTGCATGCCGACGTGCAGCAACATTGAACACAGCAGGACGTGGCCCTCGCACGTTGGCCGTGGAGTGACGACTGGCCGGCGCTAGTCTCCGGCGGGCACCAGGAACGCGCTACATGGTCTGCCGTGCGTGGGCTTGCATTTTTCACAACGGCCATGTCGATGCTCCATGGTGGAAAAGCAGAGTCTTTTCATGCGACCTCTTCGAGCGCACAGAGGAACTCTTATCTATCGCTCGGCAGTTCGCGTCGGTGACCAGAGTTTTCTGCTTGCTGAAATCTGTGCCTGGTTTCAGGGTCCGCAGACCTCTTCCCCACATTCCCGGTCCCGTCTCCACCGCGTGGAACTCTGAGCCTTCTGGACTTTTGGATCGTCGCCAGCTCATTATTTCTGCTACGGCTTGCTCCGTACGCAGTCCGTCCGCGCCCGACGTCGTCCTTAGTACTCTTCCCGGACTCGCTAAAAACAATACTGGATAATTGCGCTCAAGCGATGATCTTCGTTCCTCGTGGCCGGCAAGAGGGGACAAAACCATAGCGCCGTGTGGAACTCGCAGTCGAAAGGATCCTGTCACCGGTGGTACTTGCGCTACGTCAGGAACCAGATATGGGTTGCAAGCGCCGGGCTCTCAGAACACGGCAGCTCTGTCACGTCCGAGGAGTGCATGTCGACGCTGTCACGTTGCCAGTATCTAGACTGTAGCTCTTGACCACCGAGAACTGACTCGGATCGTTGCTGAAGAACGCAGCGACTATGTCGACTTGGGACTTATAGGACGTGTGGCGAATATAGCAGCCTTGGTGCGTTCAACAGTGCTCGGTTGGTGCACGCAGTACGGGTATCTTCAGGCGATGTTAGTTTCGTAGATGAGTTCCGCTCTCTGCAAACTGAGAGATATCAATAATTGAAGCGTGCTGGGTGTTGTTGCACTCTTCATGGCGGAAAAAGACGCTATTTATCCATATCTGGACTAGCGTCTCCGCCCCGCCGCAACGCCAGCGATTGTTTGTTTACTTTCCGCGACACCAACCAACCTTGAATCAACCACACCTCATTACCGCCTTTCTAAGAAGGACCTACACAGAACACATTTCGCTACTTGAGCTTCCAGTACACGCTCCTTCGCATCGCCATCATGTCGTATAACCCACGCATGAGTACGGCGCGCACGCCGTCCTACAACCCCCGCGCGAAACCTCAGGAAGAGGATGACTTTATGACCTTGGTATGCGGCGCATCTCCAGTTATTGTAGTGAATAGTGCTGATTGAATAGTCTGACCACGATATTGCCGCCTGCATCACTGATATCGGTATCAATTTCACCGTGCAAGACCTCCAGAAGCCGAATCCCCAGATCACCCAGAAAGTCTTCGAATGGCTCGCCGAGCTGCTGATGAACACAACACGCGAGGTCGTTGCGCCTGCCATGAAGGCGGCCGCAGAGGACCTGTACGGGCCTGAGGCAGACCGCATCTTTACAACCGACACGAGGGATTTGATGGGCTTTTTTGTTATCCTGCGGAGATTGCTGAGAGAGGTTGGTAACAGTCTCATGTGAACTAGATCGCTCCCCTAACTCTCGCAGTGTGGCATCCACGATTTCACCTTCCAGGACTTGTACAAACCGACCCATCCCCGCCTTGTCAAGATATTCTCCTACCTCATCAACTTTATTCGTTTCCGTGAATCCCAGACCGAGGTCATCGATGAGCACTTCAACAAGGCAGAGCGCACGAAACTGCGTATTGAGCAGCTGTTCAACGACAAGGAATCCAAAGAGATGCAGCTCCGAGAGCTTGAACGCAACCGAATGGCTACGCAGAAGATCTTGCAGGACCGGGAAAAACGAAACAATGAGCTCAAAAACAGGCTCAAGGAGCTGGAGCAGATTCAGAGGACCATCATCAAAGAGGTGGAACGGGCCAAGGACGAGAGTGTCAAATTGAAGGCGCTTCTGCAGCAGAAGGTCGAGGCCAAGGAGATCGCGCAGCGCGAAGTACAAAAGTTGAAGCCGTACACCCAACAGAGCCCGACAGCACTTGAGGATTCCCTCCGTCAGCTGAACGACAACCTTGCGCAAGAGAAGTCGCAGATTGAGGTGCTGGATCGACGGGGCCGTGCGCTCCAGACATCGACCGACTCGTTCTCCGTAGTGGCTTCGGACGTGACTGCCTGCACAAGGTTGCTCACAGACGTTCAAGCCGACTTGGCCAAGGAAGAGGAGGAGCAGGCGAAAGCCTCGAGGCATAGAGACGCCCTCGCTGAGCGGAGCAACAACGTGCGCGATGTCGAGCGGCAAGAGAAGTTGTTGCAGAAGCAGCTCAACAGCGTGACTACGCGCACGGAGAAGCTTAGGACGAAGGCGGACGAAGAGGCTGAGCGTGCTCGCCAGCGCATGGAAGAGCTGCGGGAAACGCATGCCAAGCTGGCCGAAGAGCGAGGAGAAAAGGGGAGGGAGATGGAAAGGCGAAGAGTGCGTATCGAGCAAACGGAGAAAAAGGTATGCATACTTCCGAGGCTTGCATCAACTAAGCGTACTAATATATGTCAGATGGCGGACTTGAAGGACAGCATCGAGACAGAGGTTCGCGAAGCACACGACGAGTATCTGAAGATGGAGAGTCATATCAAGCTCTATATAACAAATATGGAGCAGGCCATCTAACTGGGTGCTTCATGCGGAAAGACACAGGGTGGGTGGGCTGGCGTTACATATTGATATCCCCATGGTTTCGTTCTTCTTGTATTGAATGCGAGAGTTCTCTAGACTGTCTCAGATTCCTAGGACACGGAGCTGAATGCAGGTGTTTGCATGGACTTGACCCTCTGACAATACCCCACCATATCATCTTATCGATAAGACGTCACCAGCCCAGCTCCCTCCCGCCCGAGGTCTCTAATAAACACGCAAACATCCCAGCCTCTATCTCCAATTACCCGTACTTCCGTAAAAATGACGCTTTCCAACCTCGATATCATCAACGAATGCGACTCGTGAGCTTCCCTCTCCCACTGGTACCATCCAATTCCTCACACCACCCCAGATTCCCCTACCCCTACACCGACCCAGCGCTCTACAACGCAAGCCTCTCAACCTACTACACGCTCCGCATCCCCGACTGCAACCATGACCTGGGCTACATGCTCCCTTCCGTCGCCACTGTCTTCGACAACGTCCCCAATTGGTCTCTAGACCACGACGCCCGCACCCTAACCCTCACAGCCGGCACCAACGCCTCTGAACGCTCCGCCGCGGTCCACCAAACCCTACTCGCTCTCCGACAAACAGGCCACTTCAAAGTCCTCGATAAATGGCGGGACGAGCTATACGGCGTCTATGGCCCCGGAAGAGAGCTGCTGTTCAGCGTTGAGCGGAGCGCGAGTCCTTTGTTCGGAATCGTGACGTACGGCGTACACATGAATGCATATGTACGTGGAAAAGACGGCGAACTCAAGATCTGGGTCCCGCGACGAGCGCGCACCAAACAAACATACGGCGGCATGCTAGACAACTGCGTCGCAGGCGGGATCGCAGTCGGCGAAACCGCGCTCGAATGTCTCGTCCGCGAATGCGCTGAAGAAGCCTCGTTACCCGAAGACATCGTCCGCGAGCGCGTGAAGTCTGTAGGATGCGTCACGTATTTCCACATTCGCACCGAAAAAGCGGGTGGTGAGACCGGGTTGATGCAGCCGGAGTGTCAGTATGTTTATGATATCGAACTTCCGGAGGATGTGGTGCCGAAGCCGGGGGATGATGAGGTGGAGGAGTTTTATCTCTGGGGAGTGGAGGAGGTGAGGGAGGCGTTGGGGAAGGGGGAGTTCAAGCCGAATTGTGGGCTTGTTATGGTGGATTACTTTGTTAGGATGGGGGAGTTGAATGCGGAGAATGAGGGGGATTTGATTGAGATTTGTGCGAGGTTGCATCGGAGGTTGGAGTTTCCTACTTTGTAGTGGGCGAAAGTTTGTTGAAGGCCCCGGGAGGAATCGACACTGTATGGTTGTTTCGTAAGCCAAAGGAAGGGACATGACCCTGTGTAGACTGCATAGGAGGCTAGACTTTTTCTACGCTATTTGCAAGAAGCGTATGTTCAAGTCTGGAATAGAGGGACACATTCTCGAGAGCAAGTTCAAGTCCACAGGTGGTTATTATGATAGAGATAAACAAAGAGACCTCGGAAAAGAACGCGCGTGTTGCGAGTTGGAGTACGGAAAGTTAGAGGCCCGTGCGCAAGCTCCAGCCCCACCCCGCACTACCTTCACAAGCTCCCAAACACGACAGCCTAAACCTTCTCACACCCATTATATGCTCTTACCACGCGCCTCTCAATTTCTCCTCCACACCAGACCCAGATTCATATACACCACAGCACGGACCGCTCGCACAATGGCCGACACCATACCGCTCTCCGAAATCCCCACCTTGAGCCTCCTCTACAAGCTCCACCGCATAACAGACGTCCGAGAACCCCTCTTCTCCCCCAACGCAACCTTCAACGACAAAATCTCCATCATACGACAAGACATCACAACCCTCGAAGTCGACGCCATCGTCAACGCAGCGAACAAGTCCCTCCTCGGCGGCGGCGGTGTCGACGGTGCTATTCACCGTGCAGCGGGACCGGAGCTACTCGACGAATGCGAGACGTTGGGCGGCTGTGAGACGGGCGAGTCCAAAATAACGAAGGGATACGAGCTCCCTGCGAAATACGTTATTCATGCCGTGGGGCCGATATACGGGACGGGGAGACGGGGATTGTCAGTGGAAGAGTTGCTTGCTGGGTGCTATCGCTCGAGTCTAGAACATGCCGTCGGGAAGGAGCTGAAGAGTATTGCGTTTCCGGCCATCAGTACGGGGGTCTATGGATATCCGAGCGGTGAAGCGTGTGAGGTTGCCTTGAACGAGGTCAGGAGGTTCCTGGAAGAAGGCAAGGGTGAGGGGTTGGAACGAATCATCTTCTGCAACTTCTTGCAAAAGGATGAGGATTGGTATCACAGAATGGTCTCGTAAGTCTAGATGTACACGAGTGGCTGGAAGCTTTTACTGACTTGTGGCCAAGGAAATACTTCCCTCCTGTCGAGTCCCAACCGGAGAAGAAGGAAGAGGACAAGGAGGAGGATAAGGCGGCTCAGGCGGAGCTGGCCTCGAAACTTCCGGACCCGCCTACTACGGAGCCCGCACATGCTGAGGAGCCGGCACACAAGAAGCAGAAGAGGGAGGATGCTGATGATGAGTACGTGCTTGTGGATAAGGAGGAGGTCAAGGGTGCTGCGGAGGCTGGTGTCGCATCACCCAAGGAGGACCCTTGAAATCCAAGGTTATGATTGTCATTCTGGAATGAACAGGCGTTGGACACGGATTAATGATTGATGATGGCGTGCCTTGAACTTGGGTATGAAGGAAATGGCTATGCAGGGCGGGACGTCTCACATCGATTGCGAGTCAGTGAACTTTTCATGTCAGGAGCGGAGAAGAATTACTCCGTCAGAAGGATGCCCCATAGAGAGGCCAATGGCATATACTTTCTTCAACAACCATTTCAACGATTACACCTATCTGGGACGTCATCGATAGTCTAGTCCCGAGGTCTGACCTCGAGAGGTCCCCACCATGACGCACAGAAAGTGTAAACGCATGTATACCACCTTCACAACTCCAACACATCCTCGCTTCTTTCTCTAGTCCTGCATTTTCGAAAAGCAGTAAGCTGAGTCAGCTCGCCCGACTATCCAGGTATTCAGCACATGACTGGCTCCAAGACCTCGGGACGATACTTATAAACCCAACATCAACCCAACACTCAAATACACAGCAGCAATATCACCACCACCACCCCATCCTTCCCTTTTATCCCCCATTCTCCCATCTCCACCCAATCACCTGAACTCTCACAAAAATGTCACCAATCAAACCCTACACCATCTCCGTGCCCGACTCCCAAATCAACCAGCTTAAACAAAAACTCGCCCTCGCCACCTTCCCCGATGAACTCGACCAAGCAGAATGGGAATACGGTGCTCCTTTAGACGACGTCAAACGCATTGCAGCCTATTGGCGTGATGAGTATGATTGGCGCAAGGCGGAGAGGAAATTGAACGAGTTGCCGAATTTCGTGACGGGGATCAAGGTGGAGGGGTTCGAAGAAGTGGATGTGCATTTTATTCATCAGAAGAGTGGGAGGGAGGGCGCGGTGCCGTTGTTGTTTGTTCATGGGTGTAGGTGTTTTCTGAGACTTTTGTCATTGCAGATGGATCTCGTTTTGGGAATTTCTGGGTTGGGCGCTGGTTTACTGTGGTTTTACTTTTCTTGGGTATCTCGAGATTGTCTTCCTTTCCTCACTTCTTCATCCTGCTCCTTCTGCCTCTTTCTCTTCCGTCTCTCTTTCCCTCGCACCCTATCACGCACTAACTTCAATCGTGTACCTCTAACACGTTCTTTCAACAGGGCCGGGAAGTTTCCTGGAAGTCACCAAAATCCTTCCGCTCCTCGCCTCGAGCCCTGAAAACGGAGGGCCCGCTTTCGACGTCGTAGCGCCATCACTGCCAAACTTCTGTTTCTCGTCTGGCGTGAAGCAGAAAGGCTTCGCACAGAAAGAATATGCAGAGACGTGTCACCAACTCATGCTCAAGCTGGGTTATGAGCAGTACGTTACGCAGGGTGGAGATTGGGTATGTATAGCTTCTACGAGATCTGTGGTCGTGGTGTTTTGCACCTTGAAACCTGATCCACCGAGCAACTGAAGAAGATCAAGCTAATCAAATTACAGGGCAGCACAATAACCCGCATCCTCTCCCTCATGCACCCCACCCACTGCCGCGCAACCCACATAAACATGATCCTCGCCTCCCCGCCACCCCCTTCTTCCCCATTCTCCTACCTCTCCTTCCTGCTTACCCACCTCCTCTCCCTCTACACGCCCCAAGAAAAAGCCGGTCTCGAGCGCACCCAAGCCTTCGGCAAATCCGGCCAAGCCTACCTGCAACTGCAAACCACGAAACCGCAAACCCTGGGTTACTCGCTCGCTGACAGTCCCGTCGGGCTGTTGGCTTGGATCTATGAGAAGTTGCATGATTGGACGGATGGGTATGAGTGGACGGAAGAGGAGGTGTGTACGTGGGTTAGTGTTTATGCGTTCAGTGTTGCGGGGCCCGCGGCGAGTGTCAGGATTTATAAGGAGAGTGCTGGGGGTGAGTATCCGGCTTTTGAGACGGCGAAGGGGTGGATTGGGGGTGGGGTTAAGGTGGTGAGTTCACTTTCTATTCATCGGTGGAAATGGGTGTTGGTTCGGCTGTGTGTGCTGGTGTGCTGATTCAACATAGGGTCTGTCATACTTCCCAAGAGAGATCTTGCAGCTGCCGAAATCGTGGGCGAAGAATTTGGGGGATGTCGTGTTCATTGGTGAACATGATAAGGGTGGGCATTTTGCGGCCTGGGAGGTGCCGGAGAGGTTGGTCGGGGATTTGCGGATTATGTTTGGGAAGGGAGGGAAAGCGTTTGGAGTAGTGGAGGGGAGGTCGGGGTATTAGAGGTATGGCGACGAGTGCTTGGATCGAATTCCGGAGTAGCAAAGGATCGACGAAGTTGCAGAAGGAGAGGGCGGTGCGTATTGTTTGCGATGTTTTGTCAGGTTGGCAATGACTCTTTTGTTAGAAGTGGCTTGCGACAGCAATACGAGACGAGTTGGAAAGTGAGGGTATGCGAAGAACACAAACGAAATAAATCGAACGTACCGTCACAAAGCAAAAAGGGATCTCCTGTCTTCTATAACCAACGAGGTGTATGCATTCCTCATCATCGTTTGCGAGATGCCACCAAACGAGAATATGACCAACGTACTCCTGCCAACGCACCCCTACAACAATCATCAACACGTCCGATCTACTATCTACCCTGTCTCATAAATCGTCTTCATAGTAAAATCCCATGACAACCGCGCCCTTCCCTCCCAACTTCCATCCTATCTTCCCACACCTATCCCTGAAAATGCCCTGCACCCTAAAACGCCGTCTCCTACACCGCTTCACCCGTGCCCGCGCCCGCCTCGCCTGCCTCTTCAACCGCTGCCCCGAATGCCGTGAGACCCCATCTCCTCCACCCCGCCCACCAAATCCCGAACCGCCATGTACACCATCTGGCGGTGTACTGACGAGAACACCTTCGCCCCCGCCTCGACCACAGGTCCCGGAACTGCTATGTACACCACCACCACGTAGACCATCACCACGTAGATCATCGCCATGTACACCATCACCATGTGCACGCTCTTGCGGTATACTGGCAACTCCCAGGCCCTCGCCCCCACCACGACCACGGAGTCCTTCACCGCGACCACCGGTCCGCGGTATACTAGTGACTCGTGATTTTGGCGTAGAGAGTGATCAAGTTGCAGGTGGAAATGAGGATGAGGATGAGATTGGTCCGGCACCGCCGATACCGCCAAGGAACCCCTTGCGTGGGACTAGGTATGAGGAAATGGTGGCTGGGAGGTTGCCGTATCCGTTTAGTTATAGGCGGGAGATACCTATGGTGAATGGAGATGGAGAGGTGGGCGCGAAGAAAGAGATATAGGGGTTCAGAAGCACGGAACCGTGAGATGGGTAAGGAGAAGGGGGAAGAAGGTTTGTAGACTTTTTATGTGGGTTCTGCACTAGAGATGGAGGAGAGAAGGAGGGAAAGAAGAGGAGACAGGGGATAGAAAGGGGGTGTAGACTTCCGAGGTGAATGTTGAACTGGAGAATAGATGCTTGAGGGAAAGATGGAAGGTGTCGACTTCATAAATTAGGAGAATGAGCAGCGTTGGGTGAGTCAAACTTGGGGACAATGGCTCAGAGAGACTGCTTCGATGTTCGTGATAATGATGTCAGTTGTGCTCGCCATACTCAAATATAGGCCTCGCCAGATCCCATTCGACCACAATTACTGTACCCTCCGTTGAACCGAAAGACTCCCGAAAGAGAAGCTGCCAAAAGATACAGCTGTACTGAGTATAATTACCCTCAAAGACGCCTCCGCATAATAGTGATGAGTGCCGCACAAGCAACGCCAAGTTGAAACACACTTCCGAGACTACTGTTCTTGATTGCACACCTTCATGGGAATGCAATCCTGGACACTGACGCATCACTTGCAGGATGGACCGCCGTTTCGCTTATCCAGGCTCAGACCTCCAGGCTCTTGGATGCTGTCAGGCCCCTTGTGATCCGCTCACGCTTCACCAAAAAGACGGGCGGTGATATCGCCCATATAGGCTTCCTCAAGCTCGTAGTCCTCCCCTCCCATCTTGTCAATACCAACATACTCAAAGGCTGCGACGACAACGTCCACGTCAAAGCCCATAGCTACGAATCGATCGACGAGGTCCTTATTGTAGCCATGATAACTAGAAGCGTCAGCCCAGGATACGATTGCAACAGCAGTGCCGCATACGCTGCTAACTTGTCCTTGTCCTCTCGAGCCTTTGCCTGCTGTGCCTTACGCTTGATCGACTCCGCTGTGGCTCCGCCGCTACCGCCTGAAACCTCTCGCTTGGGCGCGCCAGCGTATTTGACGGACCACTCCCGAGCCACATGCTCAAACTCGCTGGGGTTCTTGATCAACATGCTCGCAACTTCGGCATCCTGGGGATCCTTTGGCTCCGGCGTGCTGAGCAAAGACTGGAGAGATATAAGGGCGTTCTTGATCGTGAGAACCGGTGACCACTGCGAGGAGAGCGTGTCAAGGCAGATAGCTCCTGTAACGCTGGACACGTTGGGATGCCAGATCCTAGTTAAGAATTTCATGATCGGCGGCCGAAAAGGATACTCGGGAGGTATGGAGATATCGACACGGAAGGTTCCCCCCTCGTACGGAGTCTCAGGAGGACCCCGGAATTGGCCGATGAGATGTGTGAGATCATCCCCACCACCTGCCGGGTCGACTACTATGCCAGCTTGGGAGTCCGCTTTGATCTCGGCTATCTCTTTCGTGATGCGCCGGGCGCGAGACATGGTGAGGGTAGCAGTGTGCGATGAGGTAGCGATCGAGGTACGGTCGTGCGAATTGTAAAGTGGACAGGAGAAGAGTCAAGAGGTAGGCAACAGTGCAGGAACGATCTGTGCTCTTGCAATGTTAGCGTGGTGTCGGTAGCCTGGGCAAGTGAGGCACAAGGGCTGAGGCGAAGATAGAGATATAAGTGCAGCAAGCTGCGCCACTGGTGCCGGTGAGGAGATCTTGTAGCTGGGACACGCGCACGACCGCCATGACTGCTCATAACGTATGTTGAACTTCATATACGTACCTTGCTGAGACCCCACTTGTGCGGAAGGGTAGGGAGGGGCAGGGTTAGATAGTCGAGTCACTGGGGTGTTGCAACTGCGAAGACGCTTCTTATAGGGGCCCCGCAAGTCGACTCAGTGAAGGCAATGGGAATAGCAGCGCGGTCGACGTGTCTGTCTATCTGTGGGTTGAAGTACGGCCAATATGTGAGGCGGAGGTGTCTAGGCTTCACTTCGGTGACGGCGATTCAATGCACATGTGCACGGACTGGCGCTAAAAGCTTGGCAACTTTGGGTGAACGACAGCTCGCCATCACCGTCACAAACACATGCAGCTCCAACTCCATCGCCGCCACACTCATTCCGCACCCGACCGCCTATATTCGTCCCACAGAGGAAGTAGCACCAACAGACGAGAGAACTCACAGGGCTTCTGATGGTAGAGACACCCAGCCTGCGGCTTCGGGGATTGTGGCGCTTGCTAACTCGCGCCAGGGTAATCAACAGTCCAGCGCCGGAGGAGGTGGACCTCCGGATGGCAAAGACAAGAAGGATAAGGTATGTGGTTATTTTACAGTTCTACAAGATACAGCTTCTCTCTGTTTTTCACGACATCCATGCGTTGGCCGGCTCCAGCTTGTATTTGTTGCTGACAAGTTATCGCTTTGCAGAAGGAGAAGCCCAAGTACGAGCCCCCACCCCAACCGACGACGCGCATCGGTCGCAAGAAGAGAAAGGCCGCAGGACCCAGTGCCGCCCAGAAACTCCCCACCGTCTACCCTACGGCACGATGCAAGCTCCGCTATCTGCGCATGCAACGCATCCACGACCATCTCTTATTGGAGGAGGAGTACGTAGAGAACCAGGAGCGGTTACGCAAGGCAAAGGCTGCAAATGACAAGACTGCGCCCCCAAGTGCGACAAGCGAGCTGGACGGCATGGACCGCAATGCGGACGAGCGATCGCGTGTCGACGAAATGCGAGGCAGCCCAATGGGCGTGGGCAGTCTGGAGGAACTTATCGACGACGACCATGCCATCGTTTCCAGTGCCACCGGACCCGAGTACTATGTTTCCATCATGTCGTTCGTGGACAAGGATCTCCTGGAGCCTGGAGCTAGCATCCTGTTACATCACAAGACGGTGTCCGTTGTGGGTGTCTTGACCGAGGACTCTGATCCGCTAGTTTCAGTAATGAAGCTCGACAAGGCGCCAACGGAGTCGTATGCGGATATTGGAGGGTTGGAGTCTCAGATCCAGGAGGTGCGGGAGTCTGTGGAGCTTCCACTCCTACATCCAGAACTGTACGAGGAGATGGGGATCAAACCGCCGAAGGGTGTCATCCTGTATGGTGCACCGGGTACTGGAAAGACGCTGCTCGCCAAGGCCGTGGCAAACCAGACGAGTGCTACTTTCCTGCGTATAGTAGGAAGTGAACTGATCCAGAAGTACCTGGGTGACGGTCCCCGGCTCGTTCGACAGCTATTCCAGGTTGCCGCCGAGCATGCTCCTTCTATCGTGTTCATCGACGAAATCGATGCCATTGGCACCAAGCGTTACGACTCCACCTCCGGAGGCGAGCGCGAGATTCAGCGTACCATGTTGGAGCTTCTGAACCAGCTTGACGGCTTCGACGACCGCGGTGACGTCAAGGTCATCATGGCTACCAACAAGATCGAAACTCTCGATCCTGCTTTGATCCGGCCTGGTCGTATCGACCGCAAGATTCTGTTTGAGAACCCTGACCGTCAGTATCCTATCAACCGTACCTGCACTGAAGCTAACAATACGCAGAGGCCACAAAGAAGAAGATCTTCACACTCCACACCTCCAAGATGTCCCTGAACGAGGACGTCGACCTTGACGAATTCATCAGCCAGAAGGACGACCTCTCCGGTGCTGATATCAAGGCCATCTGCTCTGAGGCAGGCCTGATGGCGCTTCGTGAGCGCCGCATGAGAGTGCAGATGGAAGACTTCCGTGCCGCTCGAGAACGGGTGCTGAAGACCAAGAGCGAGGGCGAGCCTGAGGGCCTGTACTTGTAAATATCTCGCAAGTATCGGTCGAAAGGTGAGCGCGGTAGCGAAGTGGAATAGACGCCAGACATCGTTCAATGGCGTAGCGGCATGCGTGGAGATGGCAATATGAAGGCGGATTTGTATCACTAGAATATGGCGTGCCTGACGGAATTCGCAGTGTACAATGAAAGGACTTGATCTTGCATGCATACAGTCATGGCCGTAGTGAGAATGTTTACTCGTGGTGTTTCTTAACTTTCCACGCTACTTTCGGGGCTTTCGAATCTACGTAACCAAGCATGTGGAAGACTCCGACTAAGACTGTGGCGAACCCCTATGACACTCTTGCCTGTTAGAGAGTTTTGGGTTGCTAGATCGCCAGGACGAGGTTCGAAGATGTTGAGTAACGTGAGACGGCTTCCGAACAAGTCGCAGCTCTATTGAGCGCAGTGCTCTACGTTGTGTGTCGTCGCCTACGCACGTCAGCTGTTTCTGCGGCTGCTGTTGTTCAGCATTAGTGACAGAGATCAGTTATCCAGATTGTCCTCTTGCAACCTACCTGTTGACCATACTGAACATCCCCTTTTCACGAATCATAGCGTGTAATAGTATGATCAAGCCAAGACCCTGTATGTTAGCGCTATAAATTCGCCGACGACCAGATTTAGCTGCAGGAACGGTTGCTTAGAGCCAAATGGGCCTTTAATGATGCTCCTAGCGCGATGGGGGTCATGTAATAAATGACGATGAAGACGATACCGAAGCACACATCAGAGGACACGTCCACATGTGTCGTCCATAAACGCAAGACTCGAGGACCCCCGCCTGCGGTGGCGGCTGGCGTGCAGAACACCGGTTTTGTGTTTCCCACAGGCGGCCTCTGTATGGGCGTGGAGCGGTCGGCTAGGTGTGTCCGCTGCAGCCTTCCGCACCGGTAATTGGACGTGCATGGTCCGTATCGTGAGCTGGGCTGCCAGAGTGTGGTGTCACGGTTGTTTGCCTCCCGATCTGCACTGCGTTCGCGAAGTGATTTGTTTCAGGTTGACTGGCGAGCAGGATGGCCGACGAGGCGATTGTGTGTGCTTCTGAACAGTGGCGAGCAATGTCCCCAACTCTCAAAGCTATTAATACCGTCGTCCAGGGTCTTCTGCTGTTTGCTGCTGACGGAGGCCGTGTGGCGGCTGCTAGAGGCCAGGGGGCGTTAGCTGGAGCGTGGCGCTGCAGTCGATTCGTTGACTGAACGACGGCTCGTGTATACCATAGGCCGGAAAGTAAACACAGCGAAGCGGGCAGCGTTTGGAGCCAGACCACAGCGACTTGTCGTCCAGCATCGAACACACAGCGACGTAGGGCAGCGGATATTATGGAGACGCCCCCCCTGTCCAGGGTTCGCTTGGCATGGCGGCTCGGGCGTTCTTGGCTGGCCTTGTTGCATCCTCCTTTTCGGTGACGTTGAGCGAGACTCTTCCTCTCCAGTTTCTCCAATCTCTCCTCACCCTCAAACCCTTTGAACCACCGTTGCGCAACCATGGCGCCCCTTGGAATCGGCGAGGCATGGAACTCGTTCTGGCACACCATGACCTCCAATGACCGCCATGCCTCGCACGACTCTCCCTACCGCACAGGACGCCATATTCCGCTCCCGCAGAGTCGTCATGCCCCCCTCACCTCAGTCGCGACCAGCGGCATTGAGTCTCGCGTCGACCTCTCGCAGTCATACACACACGACGAGCCCCAGCCTACCAGCAATGGCTTCATCGGCTCGCCCAAGGGCCCGTTGTCGCCCACATCGCCCCGTCCATACTCCCCAGGATTGCGCTCCCTGAGCCGCCAAGCGACGGCTGACTCCGACACCTTCGATAAAGGCCCCAATGGCGAGATCCAGATGCAGGACTTCGCTGATGGCGCCCCGCCTGCTCCTCCTGTCTCACACTCGTGGAAACGCATCGATCGCTTCGTCGAAGACAACTATGAAGAGCTATTTGACAACCTCTGTGAGGGAGCAACCTCAAACGACGTGAACGAGCTCGAGCATGAGCTAGATGCTACGCTGCCTATGGACATCCGCGAGTCGCTCCAGATACACGACGGTCAGGAACGCGGTGGCCTGCCCACTGGCATCCTTTTTGGCCTCATGCTTCTTGACTGCGAGGAGATCATCATGGAGTGGCAGAACTGGAGGAAGGTGGCTGAAGAGTACCTCAGCACCAAATCTGACTTCAGGACCCCCCAAATCCCCGCCAAGGCATTCGCTGGATCTTCGACTGCGGCCCCTGTTGCCGAAATTCCCAGGTCCACCAATCCCCTCTGGAGGCAGGAGTTGCTTGCCCGTCAGGATTCTCAGCCGGCGAACGCTGTCCAAAAGGCATACTCCCACCCTGCTTGGATCCCACTTGCTCGTGACTGGGGAGGCAACTACCTTGCCTGCGATCTTGCGCCTGGACCAGCTGGTCACTGGGGTCAGATCATCATCTACGGGCGTGACTACGACTGCAAGTATGTTGTCGCACGGTCTTGGTCCCACCTGCTCGCCATGGTGGCAGATGACATCGGTTCCGACAAGGTGCATATCGATGAAGAGACTGGCGAACTGAAGCTCTTGGAGTTCAAGAAGCGCCAGAATATCGAGCCACCCTACCTCGAGATCCTCCGGTGGCGTACTGACCAGAAATATGGCCGAAAACCGCTGAGGAAGCGGCCGCAGAGCGGACTTCGTGTCAACTCCAACGTTCCCGGTGTCCCTGGACCCAGCAGCACCAGCAGCAGCCCATATGGAAGCCCAATTGTCGGCCCTGAGGATCGCGGTCGCAGCCCCCATCGGTTGTCGCAGCCCAAATCAAAGACGAAAGGAGTCAGCCCTCGAGGCGCTATGGCTGTGTCCAGCCCGCTGGCACGCGTGGCAGAAGAAGCTCCTCAGCCGATTCGCGTGAACACTGACCTCGATGTGAAGGCTGGCGCCACTTCAGAGAACTTGATCTCCGTTGATACCCCGAGGCCCAGTGGGGAGTTGCCCGTGCGGTCCAGCCTGAGCAGCGACAAGGAAAACAAGGACAAGGCGAGGGAGAGCAGCAGCCTTAAAAACCCCGTGGAAGACGGATCCGAGCTCAAGACGGTGGAGATATAGCAGGAGATATCTGACCCCACAACAACATGATACTACCATTTCAGCACACGCATGACTTTCCCTTCTCCTTCGGTCGGCTGGGCACGCACACACAATTCTTCACAAACCCACAGCTGGTCACTGTACCTTAATATTTCCCCACCATCAAGAACGGCCGTGGCGGCAATTCGGCGAAAGCAGGCGTCTAGGTATCTACAAGGCGGAGGCGGATACAAAGTGTTTCTGGTTCTCACTCTCTCTCCATGGTGTGCGGTGCTGTGATACGATGAAGGGTGTACGTCCGGAATACCAATGCACCACCATTTCAGCATGTATTTTTGGGAAACGACTGTTTTGTGGTATTCCTTTTCTGTTTCTACGTTCACCTCCGGGTTATCGTTGGTTTTCTTTATCTTCGACTTCTACTCGCCTATGAGGTGGTGAGGCTCGATTTGCGTTGTGTAGTTATACTTGTAGCGTGCTTCAATTGAGCTTGTGATACCTTTATTCTGCCACACACGGTCTCATGAATTAATCGCACTACTGTGGCTGTTTACTTGTGATCCAAATTAGAGCGTCGGTCACATTCGGACTCCGACTGATCTCCAGGGCCGGCCAAGAACGGATTAGCGTACTATTAAGTAGGCGCCATGCGTCATCTCAACCGCCGAGCAAGTCACTAACAGATGTACAGAACCTGGCGCCAACACCACACTCTTTATCGTTACCGCTAGGGCTCTTCTTACAAACATGCCCTGAGACTTTGATTCTACCACCGAGGACATCATGGAAGTGAACGGTAGCACAGAAGGGCGCCGGCGGAGCAGCATGCATGCCCGGCGACGCAGCAGCGGGTACCGGCGCGGGTCTGTCGTTTCGCAGTGAGTCGCCATTCGAGTCTTTCCCTGCGATGTCTTAGAGGCTGCGGAGCACTCGGAAGCCACATGAGCCCGCCGGCGGTAGCTAGTGCTGCAAGCTAACATCTAGCCAGGACCAGCTTCATGTCGGAAGTCGAGATGGCCCATGACGAGGTGATAGAACTCCAGCCCATCCAGCCCACCGCTCGACGCGGACCACCTGGCCAACAACTGACGAAAATCCAGGTATTCGCCGGTCCCATGTCCGAGAGTGTGCCCACGAGCGTATCGTCCTTCGTTCATCGTCGACCGCGCGCCAGCTCTTCAGCGAGTTTTACGTATTATGATGAAGACAGGGATTCCGAGGAGGGCGCGGAAGAGGAGGCTATTGCTGATGAGTATGGAGATATTGACTATGACGTGCAATGGGAGTCGCCCCTTTTGGACGAGGAGGACCTGGAGGCCCAGAGACCCTCTAGTAGAGGGAGCAGGAAGTCATCCGGAGTTTCTAGGCGATCGACGGATTCGGTGGCTTCGCAGCGACGGCCGCTTCTCCGAACACACTCGTCCGTGTCCAGTACTGGGTCCATAGACGGTGTAAGGGGAAGGCGGGTCAGTCAAAAGATTTACATCCTCATGGAAGACTTGACGATCGTTATCGCCGGATTCAACACGTCGAAGATCGGCTTCGCCATCTACATTCTCCTGTGCTTCTGCACTGCTGGGCTAGGTTGGCTTCTCTTTAGGTGGCTGCCACGCTGGCGTGTCGCATTGACAGGAAAGGCCGCGCCTCTGAAAGAATGCGAATGGGTCGTCATCGAGAATCAGTGGGGCGAGTTCGCTGTACAGAACGTCAACCAGCAGAGCTACGGACGGTCGTTGTCGACTGTCTTCGGAGATTCGGAGAAGATGCACAGAACTGACTTTGACGATGAGTCCGAGGACCCCGTTATCAAGCAACTGCGGACATTGGATTACAGGTACATTCGATTCTCCTATCACCCCCTGAAGGATAAGTTTATACTCGCGAATACTTGGAAAGACCCTGCTTGGACCGATATTTCGGCGCTGCGCGAAGGCTTGGAAAACGAAGAGCGCGATTATCGAGAACTGGTGTTCGGCAGAAACAACATCGATATTGAAGAAAAGTCGACGAGCCAACTCCTTGTAGATGAGGCCTTTCATCCGTTTTACGTCTTCCAGATCGCAAGTCTTATCCTATGGTCCCTGGATGCATACTACTACTACGCCGCCTGTATCTTCATTATCTCGGTCGTCAGCATCACCACGACATTGATCGAAACAAAGGCAACAATGAAGCGCTTGCGAGAGGTGTCTCGTTTCGAGTGCGACGTAAGAGTCTTGAGGAACGGCTTTTGGCGGCCAGTGTCATCGTCCGATTTGGTGCCTGGCGATGTCTACGAGGTCACCGACCCTGCGCTCACTCAACTTCCATGCGACAGCTTATTGCTCTCTGGCGACTGCATTGTCAACGAGAGCATGCTCACTGGAGAATCAGTTCCTGTGTCCAAAATCCCAATGACCAACGAGTCGCTGGATCTGCTGAACCTGAGTGCTTCTTCTATCCATCCTGAGGTGGCACGACATATGCTCTTCTGCGGTACGAAGATCATCCGCGCCCGAAGACCTCACGATGATTCGGACGAGGAAGCCGCTGCTCTAGCCATGGTGGTTCGCACAGGGTTCAACACGACCAAAGGTGCTCTGGTACGGTCTATGCTCTTCCCGAAACCCTCAGGCTTCAAGTTCTACCGCGACTCGTTCCGGTACATATCCGTGATGGCCTTGATTGCTATGCTGGGTTTCATTGCATCCTTTATCAACTTTGTACGACTCGGCTTAGAGTGGCACTTGATTGTTGTTCGCGCCCTGGATCTGATCACCATCGTCGTGCCGCCTGCGCTCCCGGCCACCCTCACAATTGGAACCAACTTTGCTCTGTCGCGTCTCAAGAAGAAGCAGATATTCTGTATCAGCCCGCAACGAGTCAATGTTGGTGGCAAACTGGACGTCGTGTGCTTTGACAAGACTGGGACGCTGACAGAAGAGGGTCTGGATGTCTTGGGTGTTCGTGTTGTTCATCGGCCGGACAATAGGTTCAGCGAACTCCTCGCGGAAGCCATTGATGTTGTGCCTGCATCGCACTACGATCGCGACCCCACGGTTGACTACGCCGTTCACAAGGCGGCGCTGTATACAATGGCGACTTGTCACTCTTTGCGCGTCATTGACGATGAGCTGGTGGGCGATCCTCTCGACGTCAAAATGTTCAACTTTACTGGCTGGAACTTCCAGGAGGGAGAACATAACGGCGGCACCGAGGATCCAGATGCTGATCAGAAGTTATCGCCATCCGTCGCACGACCCCCTCCGGGCCGAGAATACGATATCGATGATTCGGAGCACGACACCAACAGGAAGCCGATCGAACTGGGAGTCCTCAAGTCTTTTGAGTTTGTCTCGCAGTTGCGCCGCGCTAGCGTGATCGTGCGCCAATTCGGTTCAAAGAACGGTCAAGTCTTCGTTAAAGGCGCTCCAGAATGCATGAAGGACATCTGCCGTGCAGACAGTTTTCCGGACGACTATGCAGATCTGCTGTCTTACTACACGCATAGGGGCTACCGAGTCATTGCGTGTGCTACGAAAACCATCGAAAAGCTCAGCTGGCTGAAGGTGCAGAAGATGAAGCGCGAGCAAGCCGAGAGCGATCTTACCTTCGTGGGCTTCATTATCTTCGAAAACAAGCTCAAGGAGAGCACCACCCCGGTCATTGAAGAACTGGATCGAGCTAACATCCGCACTGTCATGTGCACGGGCGACAATATCCTGACTGCCATAAGTGTTGCACGTGAGTGCGGGCTTATCAACAAGACGGCACATTGCTTTGTGCCCCACTTCCTGGAGGGCGACTCACGTACAGCTCTGGCTAGACTTAGCTGGGAGAGTGTGGACGATCCGCTCTTCCAGCTTGATGAGAACACCCTCAAGCCGCTTCCACCCCCTGCCGAGGCCGATGTGTCGCTGCCCTACGATATCTCGAACCTCCGAAACTATTCTCTTGCTGTAAGCGGCGATGTCTTCCGCTGGATCATCGACTTCGCGTCCGAATCTGTGCTCCGCGAGATGTTGGTGCACGGCCAAGTCTTCGCCCGCATGTCCCCCGACGAAAAGCACGAGCTTGTCGAGAAGTTACAGAGTATTGATTACTGTGTTGGCTTCTGCGGTGATGGTGCCAATGACTGCGGTGCACTGAAAGCGGCAGACGTTGGCGTCTCGCTGTCTGAGGCTGAGGCATCTGTTGCGGCCCCATTTACCTCCCGCGTTTTCGACATCACCTGCGTGCCGCAGGTGATCAAGGAAGGTAGAGCTGCTCTGGTAACGAGCTTCTCGTGCTTCAAGTACATGAGCTTGTACTCGGCTATTCAGTTCACCTCCGTCAGCTTTCTGTACGCATCGGCGTCGAACCTCGGAGACTTCCAGTTCCTCTTCATCGACTTAGCGCTCATTCTTCCCATCGCCATCTTCATGGGCTGGTCTGGCGCCTATCCAGTACTCTCTCGCAAGCGCCCGACTGCATCTCTTGTCAGTCGGAAAGTGCTGACACCACTCCTCGGCCACATAGCCATCTGCGTCCTCGTCCAGCTCGTAGCCTTCAAATATGTGCAAAAGCAGCCATGGTACCAGCCCCCAGTCCTCGACAAAAACCACTCGAACTCGCTCAACAGCCAAAACACAACGCTCTTCCTGCTCTCCTGCTTTCAGTACATCCTCAGCGCCGTCGTTCTCAGTGTCGGTCGTCCCTTCCGCCAGCCCATGTCTCAAAACGCGCCGTTCGTAGTGTGCTTGGTCTTGACATTGCTCATTACAAGCTACATGCTATTCGACCCTGCGGACTGGATCGTACGTGTTATGGAACTTACGTGGATGAGCGTGAGCTTCAGGACGTTCATCTTGGCTATGGGCCTTGGAAACTTTGGAATAGCATATCTGGGCGAGAAGTACCTGTTCCCTGGGCTGGCGAAGTGGGTGGGGAAGATTCGGGATAAGGTGCATCCGGCGGGTATGAAGAGGAGGAAAACGTATAAGGTTGCATTGGAGGAAGGGAGGATTTAGGAGACTTCCTGGGCTGTGGCTGAGCTGCTTGTGAGAGCGGCGTTGTATATACGTCACGGTAGTGGACGCGAGTAGATAAGGTATCAATAGATGCATCAATGAATGCTGTACAACAGGCCGTTGTGCTACTTTTATTGAGTGTACCTTGGTGTTTTCGGGTGCTTGCAGCAGTTTATGTTTCAATATTAGATCGCGGACAGGTCTGAAGTCTGAAGCCCCACAAACCAGGGACTAGCTCCCGCTAGCGTGCATTAACTAGCACTAGCGCCTCAAGCTTGGACCATCCTGCAGCGATGATGTCGATGTCTCCGACTGGCCCAAAAGTTGCAATACTCGGCGAAGCGCATTGCACCTCTTCTCGCCCTCCTCAATTTAGCAAACTTCACCCCCGCATCAGCGCTCCGCATTCGTTTCGGCATCGCTACGTATTCGCAACTGTAAGCCTGCCATCTTATGAAAGTCTTCGTTGTCTCGGACGCGTCGGCTCAACCGGAGTGCTGCTTGTAACTGTTCTGAGGACGGGTTTGCTAACCTTCCACTCTACCAGCGAGCGATTCGTTCTTGACGTATCTGCATGGACGATAGCTTGGATTCCCCCGAACGGAAAACCCACCCCTCGATCCCGGCCTTCATGGGCTGGCTTCCTTTGTCAGCTGCAGACACGAGCGCTCTTTCGACGCGTGGACAGAATCTCCCGGCTCTCATCACCCGCAACAACCGCTCCCAAAGCAGACAAAGACATGGCCGACGTGGCTCGATCACGGTAGCATCGCTTTCTCGAGAAAACTCGCAGAGGAGAGACGACACTCAGCATAGACCTAACTCGGAACGCCGAGGCAGCACATCGTCGGACGAAGATGACTGGGACTTCAGTAGAGGGGGTTTCACGATGCCCTGGGGCATGGATAGCGAACGGAGGATGAGCAACGCGGCGGAGATTCTGAACACACCACAAATGAGGAGTCAGAGGCTCATTGGAAATTCAAATCCCCGCTACCGGTGGGAAAGATACTACAAGACGGACGAAGAACTCACGCAGATGAAGAAGCCGATCCGGAAGTACTACGAGCGGAATAACTACCTCATTCAGCATTATCTTTACATCGACCGGCTGTTGGACTCTTCATTACCGCACTCGCTCATCCAGGAGTACAGCCATATGGAATCTGGAAAGGTCAATATTCCGCAGACGATCTCGGAAGAGCCGAGAACACCAGGCGCGGAGACTCCTAATCCCATTCTTAATGGAAATGGCTCCCTACCGAACGGCTCCGGAACCCTTGGGTCTGCCGGCTCCTCACAGGTGAAACTGAAGAGGACGCCGAAGAACTTGTACAAAGTTCCAGAACCGAGTGAGACGACCCCTCTAATGGCGTCCGATGAGGACGACTTGGAAGCCGGGAAGGTCAATCTGCCCGAGTGGGAACCAGAGGAGGATTTTGATACTCAGAGCCCCATCGTCAAGTGGGCCATCTATGTGAACATGGCCGCCAATACCGCCTTATTGATCCTGAAGATCATCGTCACGATCATGACATCCTCCCTCTCGGTCATTGCCAGTTTGGTAGATGCAGCCCTGGACTTCCTCAGTACCGCAATAGTGTGGTTCACCGCATGGATGATTGCACGGCAGAATAAGTACAACTACCCTGTGGGTCGGCGTAGGCTTGAACCCATCGGCGTCTTAGTGTTTTCGGTCATTATGATCACTTCTTTCTTCCAAGTCGCCATCGAGGGTTTCTCTCGTCTGACCGGAGGAAACCATACTGTCGTCCAGCTCAGCGTACCCGCTGTGGCCATCATGTCCTCCACGGTTCTCATCAAGTTTGCGTGTTGGCTGTGGTGTCGGATGATTCGGAATTCCAGCGTCCAAGCACTGGCTCAGGACGCTATGACTGACGTCGTCTTCAACATCTTCAGTATAATATTCCCTTTGGGTAAGTTCTTAACTCTTAAATTCAAGCACCAACCATTACTGACCACACTCCGCAGTCGGATACTACTTCCACATCTGGTACCTCGACCCCCTCGGCGGCCTCCTCCTCTCCGCCTACGTCATAATAAACTGGTCCCGCACCTCAGCCACACATATCCGCAACTTGACGGGCGCCGCTGCCTCCGCAGACGAACGCAACATCCTACTTTACACAACCATGCGGTTCGCGAAAACGATCAAACAGATCCAGGGAATCAATGCGTATCATGCGGGTGATAAACTGAATGTGGAGGTGGATATTGTAGTCGATGAGAATACGGCGTTGAGGGATAGTCATGATCTCGGGGAGAGCTTGCAGTATGTCCTGGAGAGCGTGCCGTATGTGGATCGCGCGTTTGTGCATATTGATTATACGGGGTATAATTTGCCGAGTCATATGAGTCAGCAGGAGTAGAGGTGGAGGAGGGCAAGGGAGGTGACGGGTGGGTTGTATACCATTTTGTTGTTAATTTAATAGGAACGGCTTATGACTTTCATAAGCGTAGAGTTTTGCGATCACAACTCGCCTTCGGGCCCTTTGCGCATATCGTGTCATCGAGGCTGGTAGTGTACTGCTGTTATATATGTCGCCCGCACCGGGCCTCGTCTTTGTGATTCTCCTTTTCAGCTTGACTCATCTGGCTTGTCCGAACCTCGAAGTCGTGATATGGTATAGAGAGAGCATCTGCTTCAAGGCATGTTTTACAATCGAATGGTAGGTAGAGTGCGACATTTCTAATCTTGAACCATTCATCATAGCCTGGTTGAACTTCAAATCACTCATACATCTGTTGGGCGCTAGAGAGAGCATATGCTCAAAGGCATGCTGTACGATCGAAGGGTAGGTAGAGTGCGATGTTCCCAATCTTGAACCATTCGTCACAGCCTGGCTGACCTTCAAACTCATCGTACAAATAACACTGAATACCTCAAGATATTCTTCTTAAAAGGGACACTTGGCGGTGTTCACAACGATAGGCGTTGAGCAGGTTCTGGCGCACTTCTCCTTCACTCCAGTCTCACGTCAAGCAAAACGTACGATTCTGTAAAACAAAAACCAAAGTAGTTCTGTATCATAGACTTTAAACAACCCGAATACACTTGTTATACTGCCTAGGTGCATCTCCAACCAGTTCACATAAACAGCCATTCCCCCAAACAAAACCCCCCACGTGCCTGCCTCCCCCACGCCCTTTCCCCCGCGCACAGGCCCGCGCCTTCCTCATTCACCCCGCCACCGCAACCTTTCACCTATTTCCCATACACGCATATAAAGTAATTAAGCTAGCAACTTAATCACCAAATAAAACCCCAGCTTAGTGCGAGAGGATTCCCATGGTAGCCCCTTCGGTCGAAGAGCAGTCATCAGACATCTGGTTGAAATGAAACTCCACCATCAAACAAACAGTGAGCCCACCAGATGCAGACCTGCAGTGACCTCCCGGTTGGGGACCATGTATGTAGAAGGCCAGACCAAGCTTACCTGGGGTTTTTCTGAGAGATTCTAAAATAAATCTCAGTTTTTTTGCTGGTTTGGGGGGACGCGTGGATGACGGGCGTTCGGAGGTTTGGGGAAGGTGGGGATTGGGGAGATGGGATGACTTTGGATGGGTGTAGTGGTATGTGGAGGGGATTTGAGGTGGGCAAGGGGAAGGAAGGAGCGCGTGTTCGAGTCTGCTTGTAGGCTTTTGTTGGTGCTTTCTTTTCTGGAGGGAGGTGGAAGGAACGTGGATGAGTAAGTCAGTGAGTGCGTGAAAGGCATGTCGACCGGGGGTCACGCCACCACCACACTCACAATTTCGGTCACATTATATCGTTGCAGGCGGCTTGCTTGCTTGCTTGATTTATATATCCTTTCTATATACTATCTATCTGTCGTATTTATATTTGCTGCATAGTTTGTTTGATCAATAGGATGTCTTTCGCTAGACAGTTCACCTACCGACGACTCTTCGACGCACACAGTTCGATCATTGCTTTCTGGAAGGACATACATACATTTAGTACTATCAGGTACTGCATGCAAACAACATCTTTCCGATAGAGTATAGTCAATATGGCCGTCAGCGAAAGGTGATGTATATATACCTTTGTTGGCTTGTCCGCCAGAGGATGCAAAAGGGTTCAAGATTCACTGTTTGCTAAGTCGCTAGCTTACGAGTAGTACGCTCGGGTCGAAGATGTCGCTTGTCGATGTTGTTAATAAATGGGTGCAACTCCTCATAGTGACTTGAAAGTGATCTAAGATGATGACGTCCCAGTGCATGACAATCTTTATTTCTCTAGCGTACGTTGTACAGGTTTATTTCATCGTCGCTAAATAGGAAGTGATTATATCGCACTTTTTCCGTGATAAGTCTGCGTTAGAGGTCTTATTGTCGCCGTAGGTAAACGTTCAAGGCTCGCAAGTCCTTGCGACGAATGGCCTAGTCCACCCTGCCGAGCCGGAGCATCCGCTCATGTGGAGGGTCCGACAGAGCCATGCAGTAGGCCAAGTACCATGCCTCGCCATTTCGCAAGCTTACATGTTTAGCGTGCCCTATGTCTCCCGCGACGGTCCGCTGCATCCCTGGCAGGGTACACGAGAGGTCTCCCCGTCCTCCCTCTCCTTACAAACCCCGCCTACCCACGTTCGGCATGTGGCTGCATGCAGGGACCTTCATGGTCCCCATAATTTACATTACATTCGTCCCTTGGTTCATCCCGATTGTAGTAGCGCGACAGCCTTATCTGTTGTCTGCATCCCCCAATACCCACGGAGCGCCCGTCTCCAACCCTCTATCCTCCTCCTTCGCAGGCTTTGGGATCGAGTCAACCAATCTCTTTGCCTTCACTGGAGCCGAATCTCCCAACAACTTCTCCATCCAGTTGTTCCAGAACCTAGCCAACTATGCCGGCGCTCCGCCTCATATCCGCCTTGGTGGAAATACACAAGACTATATGCTGTACGATAAGAACCACGATGGCTGGTACTGGAAATGGAATGAAAACTCCAAGGCGCAAGGCGCTTATGCAGCCGACTCGGTCATATACGGACCAAGGTTCTTTGAGGCGTTGGAGAGGTTGCCGGCACGCACGCCGGTAACGTTCGGATTGAACCTCGCGTATTCAGGCAACGACTACCGTGAGCAGATTGTAAAGGCAGCAAAGGCCGCCAGGGATGGTATGAGGAAAGTCCGCCTGTACTCGTTCGAGATCGGTAACGAGGTCGACCTATACTTGCAGAATGAGATGCGGAGGCCGCCTTGGGACGGTAACGTGTACAAAAACCATTTCCTCGATCGCGCGCAAGCTGTGTATGACAAAGTATTGAAACCGGCGGGTCTCCCTTCGACGTTCTTCGAGGCACCGGCAACTGCGTCGACGATGGGTAATTCTTTCGAAATCGCGAAGCTGGTCAAGTACGGTCTACTAAAACCATGGAACGGTCTGAAGTTTGTCACTGCCTGGAATCAGCATGACTACTTCTACTGTAAGTTAATGCCCCCTGCCATTGGAAGAAATGCTCACATGATCAGTCATATCCGTGACGCCCGGGCCACTCTCGTTGGATCGCGTAATGAATCTCGATGGTACCAATAGCCAATTTGCGTACTGGAAGACACAAGTCGACGTCGGCCTAAACACAGGGCTACCATACGTCCTGCGGGAGATGAGCTCTGTCGGGCCCATCGGTGAGAAAGGAGTCAGTGATACATTCGGAGCTGCCCTCTGGACGCTCAACTTCTTCCTCTACGCCGCCACGCTCGATATCTCTTCCGTGCAGATGCACATGACAGACAACTCCTTTGCAGCAGCATGGCAGCCCACCGAACGAGAAGGCACCGTGCCGTACATTCGTCCGCAGTACTACGCCCATGCCGCCATGGCGCAGATCATCGGTAACGGAAACGGAACCACACAGATTGGAGTGTTGGACACGTACGAAGTCGATCGAGCATACAAGGGTCGGATTCGAGCATATGCGGCATATTCTCGAGGAGACCTGCAGGCCTACATCCTGATCAACACCAAGCCGGCCAACGCTTCTCAACCGAACAGAGGCAGCTACCATTTTGAGCTAGAGTGGCCCGAGTGGGCGTTGGGCCAGCAGGTATACCATTCTTACTTATCCGCTCCAGGCGCCGACTCTACCGATGGCGTGACATTCAACGGCATCGCTTTTTCCAACGAGAACGGCAAGCCGAGCGAAGTGGACGCGAGGGAACATACAACCCAGATAGACCGGAACGCGATTTCGACAATAGCACTTCGCGACTCTGAGGCAGTCATCCTGAGGTTGGGGAAGAAGTTAGGCGTAGATCCAGTAGTGCCCACGACGGATTTCACCCCGGCGCCAAAGAAGAAGAAGAAGGGTGGAGCTTGGTCGAGGACCTCAGAAGCCTGGAAAGGCATGTGGGCAGCTGTTTTCACTACCACTCTGGTTATCGCTGCATACGCAACCGATCTTATCGCTCCCAGGTAGTCATAAGAGCCGAGAGACGATGATGGGGTCGTGCCTTTGACGAAGGTGAAGGAAGCGAGCCCTGACACGACCGATCCGAGCACCGAATCAGCGTTCTGCTGCGATTCAGCGAGAGCATAGTAGAGAGGTAGTAACCAGGAGATGACTGCTCAGTCCAATGCCTTTTGTTTCCCGTTTTGTCTTTAGATTCCTCAAATTGTAGGTCAGCAGGTTGAATGTATAACACAGTGTTTGAGTTCCGCTTGCAAAGCTCGTCGAGGGTCTGTTTCAGTATGCTTAGCAATGCTGAAGTATGTTTCACGAGGTAGCGACGGAGGTGAGATGTTGCCCATCTCGCTCGCGCACGGACCCAAGGTTAATCCCGCGATAATTCCGCGCAAACGTCATCGAAACCTCTCAACCTTCCATGTCATTTGGACCATTACACTTCAACACAAACCCAGAGTCTAGGGGATCTGTTTTGTGAGAGCACTCTATTGAGATCTTGGTCGACATTGAATACGGTAATGGACCCACGCCTTCCAAGGTTTGGTCTGCTCCTTTACGGGAGTACGGTTCGAGAAACTACAGATGTATAGCACGTACCAACTCGGCCGAAGCGGAACTAGAATCCCATGATGGCGAGATTGGCTTACCAAGCCAAGGTTTAGGCTAGTCCACTACGTCGGTTCCACGAATCTCCAGAAAACCCACTCTTGCGACGTTGGCCTTCTACCTCTACTCTTTGTTCGTCAGCATGCTGGGAGTCTTATTAAGCATGTAGACGAGTAGCCGGGCAAAGTGATCTTATTTACAAGGCTAACTGGAGCGAAAAGTTCAACACTCAATCGCTCCGGACTACCACCGGGCACACCAATATGGTGAAAGTAAGCTTTTCAAGCTTTCGGGATCTACACAGAAAACAGACCCTGGACTCACGCAACCGGACTTCCTTCTTCAGCAATGACTTCAGGCCGTCACGGAATTTCTTCATCAAGAAAACTTCCTTTGGTAGCCTTCTTTACATGATATGGTTTCTTCTCAGCGGTACCTACCTGTACGGGTCACTGTACCGTGCCCCTGAACGATATCACAACCTTCGCGTTCTGGCCGTCGACTACGATGGAGGTGTCATTGGCGAATCCCTGAAGGTCGCGTATCGACAACTCGAAGGGCCAAGTTTCTTTCATTTGGATTTCCAGTCGCCAGAGGAGTATCCAACAGAAGAGGATATGTACCATGCTGTCTGGGAGGGTCGATTTTGGGGTGCCATATCCGCCACAAGAGGAGCATCCGATCGGCTGTCAACCGCCCTACAGAACAGCAACGCCGCCTCATCATATCGACCTCAGGACGCTCTCCACTACGTCTGGAACCAGCAATACTATCCTGCCTACGCCGCTTCTGTTATCCAAGCTGGCATGGAGAAGCTGATCATCGAGACGCAAAACGCCTACGCCCAACTCAACGGCACCTCCGCCTTCCAACTCACTGATTCATCCTCCCGAGCCTGCATTCTTGCCCTCCTCCACCCCATATCTGGTACCTCTAGAGACGTCAAGTACGCCGGAAACGGCACTTCGGTCCTCCTCAACACAATCGCCACCATTATCCCCGTCCTCTCCCAATTCTTCTTCCTCCTCGTCCTCAACGGCGTCACAGTCGTCACAAAACTGTACCCGCACTGCACACCCAACTCGAGCTACCTCATCCGCCGCCTCTTCGGCCTCCTTTACGCCTTCGGATCCGCCTTAGCTCAAACCGGATATACATGGTACTACAGCGAAGCCTGGTCGGTCAACGGCGCACAGTTCATGCTCACATGGATGACGTTTTGGCTGCTCATGCTCGCGCATCAAGTCTTTCTAGAAACGTTTTCGAGTCTTGCAGACGTACGCGCAATGCCGTTTGTCGTGCTCCTATGGCTGTTCATGAATATCTCGAGCACGTTGAGTCCGCTGGAGATACAACCGGCGTTTTTCAAGTGGAGTATCTGTTTGCCGGGACATAATGCGCATTCTTTGCTGGTTACGATATTCACGGGTGGCGCGGATAACGAAGTCTATAGAGCGTTGCCGATTTTGTTTGCTTGGTTGGTGGCGGGGTTGTTGACGACGTATGCAGCGCATTTGAAGGTGTGTCATGATGCGTTCATGAATGTGCGGAGTGAAGAGTTGAAACCAAGGTTTGGGAAGGATGAAGAAGAGGGAAGGGAGAAAGAAGATGTCCCGATGTCACAGGAGACGACGATGAGTAGGAGTGAAGTGGACCTGACGAGGAGGGCAAGACGGGAGGCTGAAGAGGAGAACGAAGAGTTGAGGCGCTTCACACGTGAGGAGGCTAATGTTTCCGATGTTTGATACTGCAAATCATGTCCTGAATCCTCTATACCTATGTTTTACGCCGTTCGTATACCAAGATACATCTATATAGTGTACTGTAAGCAGGCAATATGAGAGAACGGAAAGGTAGTCTGGTGACGAAGAATCTAAGATGACCTACAATGATCTCTAATCTGCTTCTCACTCTCGACTCGCATAACAAAGTAGGAGATGGACTTTACCTATCCCCGCCCAAAGAAGCATAGTCAGGCACCTCGCCAAGCGACCTCGGGATGCACGACGTCTGCCCCGCGCGACCTCCCACCTCAAAGTCGCATCCATCGAGTCAACGGAGCGGATGCTCGCCATGATTTTCCGCCATGAAGTCAGAAGGTCATTTGGCTCCCAGGAGCCACATGAGCCTCATTCGGACCTCCTACCACCGTCTGTGTCGAACAGATAGCCCAGAATA
Organism: Sporormia fimetaria CBS 119925; assembly: GCA_010093795.1. Lineage (NCBI taxonomy): Eukaryota > Fungi > Ascomycota > Dothideomycetes > Pleosporales > Sporormiaceae > Sporormia > Sporormia fimetaria. The sequence goes on from MU006564.1 coordinate 361,496, forward strand.
TAGCCACCATGTCCGCCTTCACGACCTCCATCACCAGAGATGGCATGCGCATATATAAGAACCCCAACTCCGTAGACATCCCACAAGTAGATCTTCCGACACTGCTCTTCGGTAAGGTTGCCCCCTGCTCTCTAGCTGTACTCCCAGCTGACAAACTATACAGACACCGAGCACTCCCTCGCCGAAGACGACACGCCTCTGCACCTCTCCGCCGCCAATCCCAACATCTTCCTTACCAAAAAGACGCTTCGAGCCCTCGCAGAACGCATTTCTTACTTTCTCCGTCACTCGTTCTCCGTGGGCGCAAACGGCCCGTACAAGGATGTCGTCGTGGTGTGCAGCTCGGGACAGCCTGCAGCTCCGGCTGCTTTCTATGGTATCATAGGTGCGGGAGGTGTTTTTAGTGCTGCGTCGCCTTCGTTTACGCCTGAGGAGCTGGCGAGGCAGATTAAGCAGGGGAAGAGCAAGACGCTGATCGTCTCGGAGGATAAGATTGAGGTTGGGAAGAAAGCTGCGAAGATTGCGGGTTTGAGCCTCGAAAGGGTCATTGTGCTAAACAGTGAGCCCGAATTCGAAGTACGGAGGCTGGACGGCGGTAAGAGGGTGGATGTGCAGAATGGACCTAGGCTGCAATGGAGGAAGGTGACGGATCCGGAGGAGCTCAAGAGGAGCTTGATCGTGCTCCTGTATTCTTCAGGTACCACGGGAGTGCCGAAAGGTCAGTATAGTTGGCACTTACGCGTAAATCCAAAGCTAAATTTTCCAGGCGTCATGCTCTCACACGCCAACATGGTGGCGCAGGTGTTTATCCCGTCCGTACAAGCTCGTGCACATGTCGCCGCTGCCGTGCAGGCCGGAGAACCTGCTCCGCAGCCCTACCGCACGCTCGCCCATCTTCCCATAGCACATATCGCTGGCGTGCACGGCTATCTGATCGCGCCCATGTTCAGCGGCGGTGCTGTATACTGGATGCCGAAGTTCACATGGCAGCCGTTTTTAGAATCGATAAAGAGACTGAAAATCACCGCTTTCTACACGGTGCCGAGCATTTTCCTGCGTATTGCAAAGAGCTCGGATGTGACAGATCAGTTTGCAACGGTGGAGACCGCCATCACGGGCGCAGCGCCCATGGACGCGGAGCTCCAGCAGGCGGCCAACTCCAAGCTTGGTAACGGCAATACGAGGATCAGTCAAACTTGGGGTCTCAGTGAGACCACGGTATGTGCTTCAAGGGCCAGGCTGATATGTTAGCTGACTTTCAGCAGGGTGCAGTGACAGCCATGCCTCGCGGAGCCTCAGACGTGACAGGTGCCATCTCGCCTGTACTGCCGAACATGGAGATGCGCATAGTCGACGACGACTTCAAAGACGTCGCGCCTGGCCAGCCAGGAGAGATCATCGTACGCGGCCCCTTTGTAACGAACGGATACTTCGATAACGAAGAAGCCACGAAAGCGACGTTCCATAATGGCTGGTTCTGCACGGGTGACATTGCTGTTGAGCGCAGCGGCAAATTCTACGTTGTAGATCGGAAGAAGGAGTTGCTGAAGTACAAAGGCCTGCAAATTGCACCCGCTGAGCTGGAGAACCATCTGATCACGCATCCGGACATCCTGGAGGCTGCTGTGGTCGGCATGCCGATCGAAGGCGGCAGTGAAGTCCCCAGAGCGTATGTGGTGCCCCGGAAGATGGGTGCGCTGTCAGAGGAGGAAGTGAAGCACTTCGTAAAAAAGCACTTTGCCGATTACAAACAGCTCAGGGGCGGTGTCCGGTTTGTCGATGAATTGCCCAAGAACGCGGTGGGTAAGATCCTGAGGAGAGAGTTGAGGGACAGGGCCAAGGCTGAGGAGGGCGTCAAGGCCAAGCTGTAAGGGATTGTTGTTGTTCCTGCGTTGTGCGCTGGCAGATAGAGACCGATCTCAATTGATTCCTATGCAGTTTCGACGTGATCTCACGATTTCGATGTTGGTTGTTTTGAATGTGTCAAGAGAATGAAGGCAGTCAATCTGTGAAGTTGTTGATTCCCGGCTTTTCAGGGAGAGCGTCCACAGGTCGCTATGGCTCACCTGTCAACATGCCCCCGATGATGTCTCGGACTGAATCGGGCAAGACCGAATCAGGCAATTTATAACGTCATGCACGATCGCATGCAGCTCACCCCGCGTCTAACCCCAACGGACCATTCACGTCCGGCTCGGACTGCCCTTGGTGCCGCTTACTCCACACCGCGGCGATAACAACATCGCAATAGTTAATGCCGTGGAAACTTTATCGAGCCAGCGCCAATAAAACGGTGATCTCGGGACGAGCGACAGGATTTCGAGAATCCTGCGCCTTGTAAGTGGCTGCGAATCCTTGGCTGTGTAACGAGAGCCGCACGGCGCAGACAAAGGATTCCCAGGATCGGTCGATGGAGTTAGGCGATAACCATGTGGGCAAGCGGATGCGGGGGAGTCGTGCTATATGTACCAGGTGGGTCCCCTTGTGGTTCGAGAGTGGTCTTCTCCGACTTTTAGGGCGACACCGGCTTAGGCAAATCCGGATAGCAAAGGGTTCTCAGGGCTCTGGGGTTTGCGTCAGATCTGATATAGTCTCAGTAGCGGCCGCGGTATGTCTGTTCAGAGACGCCTTACATTCTGTATTCTTACATCGCCGACAGAACAACCATCAGAGACAGCTCTCGCAGCACATCCAATTCGAGAAGTCAAATCGGCGCCATAGGTTCGACACCAGCAATCGTCATCCATCATGTCGCCACAAACAAGCACACAATATGTGTACATACCCAACCTGGTCGGCCGCCAGATGTTGCGAATACCGGTCTTCCCCTGTGATTATTTGGAGGAGGCCGAAACATCTTCAGCGTCCAATTCGAACGAGAACGAAACCTCACCAACCCCCGATGACGCGGAGGCACACTCGCGCAATACATCCCCGTCGCCGAGTGAAGAGAGTGTCGAGCAAGAGGAGTGAAGTCGCGAATTAAAAATTCCATGCATTTTTACGACCGAACGACCGAACGACCGAAATTGACATCCAAATCGAAGAGTTCACCGACTCGACCTAATGTTTAATACGTGGAGGGCCCTCCAAAGACTTTGAAACGAGCTCTGAGGATCGCAAGAACATCGGCCGGGACCAGCTTATGGACGATGGAAAGGAGGGTCAGGCGTAGGGCGCCTAATGGCTTGTTGGGGATTGGTGTTGGCGTACTTGATGAACGGATGAGGCAGAGTGTGACCAGATTGCGCTCGAGTTGCGAAGGAGACCGCATATGCCGGAAGAATGAGTTGCTGCTAAAGAGATACCCCTACTGAAGTAATGAATTTTGCCTTACTATGTGTTCCCCGAAGCTGTTTGGTACTGTGCTGCTTCCAGTGTAAGCCGTTATCCTCTACGACCTACGTATAGTCAGTCAATTGTGTCGGAGAGGACGCAGATCCCATTGATGATATAAGGGTGCGAATTCTCTCACCAGAATATTGATTTCAACTCGTGTGTTCGGACTCTACTTCTTCAACTGCGATGGCAGACAAACACAGTCAATGAAGGTTGGGTGGGCGTCTCAGGTCATCAGGCAGCAGGCTCTCGGGCGTAGGGTAAACCAGAGAATGGCACGGCAGACGATGTGGCTTTGCTCAATACCGCAGCTTGATAATTGAAGGCTCGCGAAGGCTTTGAGTAGATGTCACCGAGAAGGAACGATCTTGGAAAGCTCGATGGAAGAATTTCCATGTGTCGATGAACTCGAAAGCTGCAAAGTCGAGAATGGAAGTGGCTGCAAAACACGCTAAACTTCATCGGTCGCTAGCGTCCAGGCTGCCTTGTGAACGTCAAACGTGTCCAGCTGGTATAATCATCACAACATCGGAAGCCTGCAAAGTTCACCAGATCATCAGTTCATATATGCACTTTTGAAAGCTTCCACTGCCTCGATCGTGTCTTCACTTGCTCGCCAATGCGCAAAGAAGTCGCCGAAAAGCTATACCAAGTGTTCCCCGCGCTCTATTCGAATCGCGCAGACTTCGAATGTGGAGAAGGCTGGTTCGACCTGATCTACCGACTGTCAGAACGCATCACAAAGATTGTTGCAGAGAAAAACCTGGATCCCAACATGGTGGTGGCATGGCAAGTCAAGGAAAAGTTCGCGGAACTCAGGTTCTACATGAGCGGGTGTAACAAAGAGATGAGTGAAGCTATCAAGGAGGCCGAATTGGAAAGTATTGGAACGTGCGAGACGTGTGGGGCCGGGGGAATCTTGCGATTGAGGGAAGGCTGGCTTGAGACATCCTGCTTGAAATGTGTATACGAGTACATCAAGACACAGCAGAGTTATCGATGAATGTAAAGGATGCAGAGATCTACGACGTGGATAGGTTCATGGTGGCTTAATGGAAACTTGGTTTTCATTGCAGAACTGGACTCGACTCGCTATGCTTACATGCCGAGTACAACTTCATCGAACCGCACGGTCTGTGGATTCCTCAGAGTGGAGCACTCATCTGAAGTAGCTTGCGGATGAATTCTCAGAGCTACTGTTGCAGTCTCCTCTTCCAAAAGTCAACTAGCGGCCTCCAAACTCGTTTATTGCCGTCCAGATACGTGTAGGACATGCCGAGAAGCATCCCCCCGAGATGCGCCTTATGCTGTTAGCTCACTTCCCCATCTGTTTAGGTACGACTTACAGCGTGCGCCCAGTTCAGCCCTGGAATGCCGCGGAGCATACCGTAAGCATCAAAACCGAGAACCAGAGCCAACATATTCGAGGCCGGGATGGACACGAAGGGAATGAACAATAGACCCACCCCTGCATTGGGATAGGACAAGCAGAAGACCGAGAACATCGCCAACACTGCTCCGCTCGCGCCACCCGTTGGGATAAAGGCCTTCTGTAGGGGTCCAGCTCTCGACGGCAACAAAGATGATAGATGATCGGCGTATGCGCTTATGACACCCGCCGAGAGGAAGAAGGCGAGGACGTGATTCGCGTCCCCTTGGAAGGTTGGCGAGTAACCCACGGGCTTGAGAAACATCCAGCATCCAAGTGAATTAAACAGCAAGTGGGCCCCGCCGCTGTGTACAAAGGTGGATGTGAAGAGGGTGTAGTTGTTGTTCAGCACCGGCACATGCCAGAACCTTGACATCAAACCAGGGGCAGCCATGCCAGCGAGGTGGACCGCACCAAAGGTACTTATCAGTCCGCATGATGTCTTGGTAACGGGATCTGTGTCCCTCCAAGCACGAGAGAGAACATCCCAGGGCGTCCCCCCAGAATCGCGACCTTGTACACGTACGTTGCCAAATGGGTTAAGGCTCTCAAAGTTGACACGCACGGGCTCCAGCTCTTTCTTGGCCTTGAGGTAGGCACACAGTAAATAGATGCTGCCGGAGAGGACTACCGTGAAGATGAAAGGCCTCAAATACCTCGGCTGTTGAATAAAGTAGACGTTCTGATGATAATGGTGATACGCGTCGTCTTCTGGTGCAGGTTCCTGTCCTTGAGCCCTTTGGTCGCTAGATCTTCGTCCTTGTGAGAACCAGCGTTTTCGGTCTCTTTGGGCATCTGATAGGGGCTGAAGGCTCTGCCTATGTCGGTTCAGGGTACTTTTGCTTGAGTGCAGCCATCGCGTTTGTTGTGGAAGCAGCCATGCGCAGATTGGTCGGGTAGATTGTGGCCGAATCGGCGTGTGGGCCGATAGCCTGCATGCAGGAAGAAAGCCCTTCTGCAACATATTGTGGAAATACCAAGCCCAATCGAGACGTATCGAGAATGCAGTGATAGTTGAAGCAGCTACACGTGGCCGTGACGTACGGTACGCACCAAGCTGCAGCACCCCTTGCCAACTCGGGTTAGCTTTGTTTCTTTTTATGGACTAGCGTCTCGGCCAGCGCTCTACCAGCATCACACCTCTCCACACCATCCATCCATCACTTTAGCACCATCTTCTGGCGTTCAACTGCAAAGCAGCACCTTCGTGAGAACGCTTCAAATCATACATCTCTTCGTGGATGCACTAATCGATAAACGTCTGTTTTGCCGTGGTTCTCTGCCTCCGAAGCCACTCGGCAATTCGTGGTAATTCACCAACCAACGTTGGAAGACCAACAGCATTGCCTCAGACAAGACGTGCTATATACAATATCTGACTAACCTCTTCCGTTCTTCTGCATCGATGCTCGCCATTCCTTCCCCGCACTTTACCCCGGATCTGCAGGGACACAGCGGGGTTCGTATAGCTGGGAATGTTTACAATTGCGAGTAAGCTTCATACCTCGGCACCTCAACACTCCAGATATGCTCGATGAAACTTGGGCACATCTAGCATTTTAGGGATACCGTACAATCTTCTGCTCAAAATTATCACCAGTATCACAGCTAAAATGGCTTCCATCACAGCCCCGGAAAAGCCTGTCAGCCCACTTGCAAAGATTGCCAGCCTACCCATCGACACCGTGAAGTACGTCGCAAGAGAGCCCGTATTGACAGGTGGACTTCTATATCTGCTCACACGCGGACCTCCCCATATTCGAGAGCGCATACTCCAGCCATTTCGCAACAATCTTCTCTCCGCCAATGGCGCCGCTAGACTCGCCTCGCTCATCACTATCTTGAAACTTCTCACTGCATGGGGCGCTGTCAAGAAAGCCAATAAGGCGTTAAACCGTCTGGCACTCAACAATTGGACTCTGGGTCGACCAGGCGCCTCGTTCCGGTTCGGCAACACCAAGGAAGAGATCGTTGTGATCACGGGTGGCAGTTCAGGATTTGGATATGAGATGGTGAAGGGATTCTCGAAATATGCCCGCGTTATCGTCTTGGATGTCTCACCCTTCCCAGCAGAGCTGTCAAGGCGTACGTTTTTCCAGCGTCTCTTCTGATGCGTGCTGACAAGGGCAGTTTCTGATGTGCATTACTACCGCTGCGACGTCACCGACAACGCACAAGTCCAGTCTATTTGCGAAGACATCCGTCGCACTCATGGCGACCCCAGTGTCCTCATCAACAATGCCGGCATCGGTATCGGCAAGACGGTGCTCGAGGTACAGTTCATTTACCATTTCTGTCGCTTCTTACTGACATCTCCCAGACCTCCAACGAAGAGTGCGAGAAGCTGTTCAAAGTAAACCTGATCTCGCACTTCGTTCTCATTCGCGAGTTCCTGCCCGCTATGTTGCGCATGCGAAAGGGTCACATCGTAACCATTGCGTCGATGGCCTCCTTCGTCGCCGCACCCGGCCTTCTCGACTACTGCTGCTCGAAAGTTGGCGCGCTTTATCTCAACGACGGTACGTCTTTCCTCCGAGGAGTACTCCTCACTCTGACAATCTACACAGGTATCCGCGCCGAGTGTCTCTCCCGCTACCCCGGCGGCGAAGGCATCTGTACCACCAGCGTGCACCCGTCGTGGCATTCGACAGGCATTCTCAAGGGCCAGGAAGATGCGCTGAAGAAACACGGAATCCACCCAGATCCGCCGTCAAATGTATCAAACCTTGTGCTCAAGCAGGTACTGAAGGCGAAGAGCGGAAGACTCGTTGTCCCGGCCAGTGAGGAAGGGAAGACTGGGTTGAGAGGTTATCCGGTCTGGTTGCAGGATGTGCTTTTGGGCAATGTGTTCAAAAGAAAGGATGAGTTCGGATTTGGTAAGAATCTCTAGAAGGTCTCCTGGTAGTATGTGAGCTTCTACGGTAGCATAGCTCTAGATTGAACGGGGATAATCGGATTTCCATAGCTCAATTCGAGCACTCTAGTACTTTATATACATATCCTCAAACTTTGTGATATTCCACGTGCCCGTCTCTGTATTCAACGTCACGTTTGTCTGTCTCACATTCCCTCCTTTCAGAGCACCCGCCTCAACAGTCCCATTGCCTACGCTCCTTTCGAGATGATTAGTACCCGCTTTCACGGTGAAGTTCGCGAGGCTGATTTCGAATGGGTTGCGAGTGGCAACTGTTGGACAACCTACATGTTGTCAGCGTCGATGAATCATAAAAAACGACTGAAGCGTAAAGAGGAGATAAAAAACCTACCATAGTACTCCGCCCTGACCTCCTTCGGACTAACATGCAACTCATAATACCCCCTATAATACCCCTCATTCCACTGCAGTTCCGGATTCTCCCTCACCAGATTCCCACTCACCCGATTCGAACTCGCAATTGGGCCCGCCCTCCCCGACGAACTCACCGCCGTCCCCGCAAACTCGACGCCCACAGATCCCTCGCCCGTCTTCTCGTCATACGGTTTCTCGTCCTGCCATACAAGATCTGAAACCCAATTTTGATGGGAATCGCCAGCGAGGAACACGGTGTTAGAGATGGCGTTGTTGTATAAGTGCGCGAGAGTGCGGTTGCGGTTTGCGCGGTACCCTTGCCAAGTATCGCCGCTGAGTGTCGCGCCTGCGCGAGCGATGCGGGAGAAGACGAGTTGGTTGCCCACGAGGCGCCATGTAGCGCCGCGCTCGCTGGACTCGGAGAGTTGGCGGTAGAACCAGTTTTCCTGGTGGGAGCCCATGAGCGAGCGGCTTGCGTCGTCGCGGATGCGGTCGATGTAGTTGCTATTCCATCCGAGATCCGTGATACTGCGGTCGTAGTTGCGAGTGTCCAGAATGACGAGGTCAAGCAGTTTACCCATCTTGATGTTGCGCCAGATGCGGAGGTTGTCGTCGAGGTCGACTTGTCGAATCGGCATCCATTCGAAGTAGGCGCGGACAGCGTTCATTTTTCGCTGGTCGACGGAAACACCGCCGGCTTTGAGAAACGAGTCCTCGGTGTTGTTGAGGGCGGAAAAGCCGTCGCGGTAGCCGTTGTTGGCGACTTCGTGGTCATCCCACGTGGGGATCCAGGCGTATTTTTGGTGGGAGAGGGCGAGGTCAGGGTCAGTGCGGTATTGGGCGAGGCGGGTGCGGTAGTCGTAGAGCGTGAAGATTGTGCCTGGTGGGTTCGTGGCGCGCGCATCTTGGCCTTGTTTGCCTTTTCCGGTCTCGTAGATGTAGTCACCTAAATGGATGACGTAGTCTATGTTGTCCTTGCGGGCAGCGTTGCCGTAGGCGTTGAAGTATCCATTCGGGAAGTTGCTGCAGGAATACACGGCAAAGCTGACACCAGTCACATCGTCGTCTGCGGCGGGACTGGTCTTCGTGCGGCCGACGGGACTTGTCTTGTCAGAGTCGCACACCTGGAAACGGTAGTAGTAGGTTGTGAACGGCTGGAGTTTCGTCGCTTCCACCTTTACAGTGTAATCGATATCGCTGGTTGTATATGCGCGCCCATCGATCACGAGCGAAGAGAACTTCTCATCCTCCGCCACCTGATATTGGACGCAGATGGGATTCGGGGACGCCTTGATATATCTCTCGGTGTCGTGATTGTACAGGGGAGCAATCCCACTGACGGTAACATTCGAGCGGTCATTCTCCACGGATGGTGCAAGGCGCGTCCAGATAATTACTGAGTCCGGGTACGGATCGCCCGAGGCGACGCCATGCGTAAACTCTAGTTCCGCAGGATCCCATGCTCTTGCTTCCAAGCCGCGTTTAGAAAGCTTGATTCTGGGAATGTCGATACCAAGGGAAGGATGCCGGCGTGACGGGGAGTGGTAGTTCAAGTTACCATCGTACCCTGCGAGAACCACCGAGGGGAGGGCGGCGGAGAGAAGAGCGGCACTCTTCATTGCAAAGAAAAGAGCTTTGGAAGTTGCTGATCAGAAGGATCCGAAGTGTCCGTGGCCCATTTATATGCACTTTGCAAGAATGATCGTCGTAGGGATGCTGCAGCATCTCAGTCTGAATCGATGTGGGATTCATCCTGGAAGACCATCGCACCTGATCGGACGTAGGACTTGGAATTGCAACGTGCGGTGTATCCCACGCCTCTAACCGCGTGTAGACGGTTTAGTGCTGGTCCCCGCTACTAGTCTACACGTTGTAGTAGACGGGGCCTTGGATTGGGTGAATCCGGGAACTAAAAGCGGGCAGAAGCGACCCAATCAACGGGCGCTGAAGACACTCGTGCTTCAATACGAGACGAAGAGAGTTTGCCCATATGATTCTCTTAATTTGTGTACTCGCGCGCAGTAACTCCAGGGGCACATTCCCGACGGTATGTGGACGGTTTGCCGTATTCCCGTACCCCATTTTCAGGTTATACCACACTGTCACCACGGGATGCACGTCAGCCAAGACCGATGAACTGTCGAGGAAATCGAAGCGCGGAGTACAATGTTTCTTTCCCTGTCAACCCGTGTATACTCGTTATCAAGCTTTGTTCTGATATTCCAGCCATATTTGTCGGCTCCATGACCTTTTAACACCCCGCAGGCTTCTTCACAATGTACTTCTTCTTGAAACGTCTTTCGCAGCTCCCTTGGGTCTGCTCTTCGGTTCCTGTTCAATTGGAGTCGGTTGTTGTATCTTCTTGCATGCTGAACATCCCCACTCCCTGCGTCATGCTCTTTTGATCGAAAATCTCGCCATCAGCACGCTCTTCTTTGCAGATCGGCCAGGGGACACTGCGCGACTTTCTGGACCCCATCTAGTCAAAGCTCATCATGCCCCATCGAGGCCGGCTCATGATCCATATCAACACTTTCCGCCTCGATGCTGACTTCAAACAGGCCACCTCCAGCCAGATTAGATCCACGTGCATGTGCCACTTCCAGCTCGAACCAAGCATCCGTCCGGGGAATATCTGCAATGCCCAGTTCCACCCGGAAGGTTTTGTTACCGCCAAGCCCAATGTCCAACTCTTCTACAGCTTCGTTCGTGCGAACATGGCGGACACGGACATGCAAGCCTAAGTTTGCCGTAATGGGCGCAACTGAGATCACTGCATTGTCAATGCTGTGCGCGTCGATGGAGTAGCGCCTGGGCTCCATCGCAGGAGTGACGAAGTCGCGGATAGAGAGCCCAGGCACGAGTAATGTTTCGGTATCTCCTGCGTTGTCGTACTGCGTGAGGCCACGCGATATGACGTGATCGAGGAACCTTGGGATGGATGCACGGTTATGAAGAACACTGTAGGTTCCTCCTGTTCGAAGAACTCCGGTCATAAAATCCTCTTCCCGAGGTGCATATCTCCTTGTGTTTCCTGCTGGTGAAAGAACCCCGATATGAACACGAAGACCTGCATCTCCAGCGCGCCATATATCTGGGAGATGTTCAATCAGACGTTTCTCCGAAGCGTTGGTCAGGGCCACAACCGCGGTCTTATTCGCAGGAAACGCAGTATTGTTTCGGAGGAGTTTCTCGACAGCGTTTCCAATGTCCAGACCTTCACTGACAGGTGGTGATTCCTCAGAGACGTCATCCTCGGCCTGGGGCTCTGCCTCTGCATCCTGGCGGAGCTCGTTGCTCGCGCCTCTGCTCTTGGTGCTATTCTGCGGAGTGAGCCCTTCTCCCTCGCCTTCCTCGTGTGGTCTGCCCTCCAGTTCCTCCAGAAGCCATCTATGTCGTGGCATTTGCAATTCGGCCATTCTGTTGTTATCGCTCGGGGCGTCCCGCAAAATCGCGACCTTCCGCCCGTAGCAGTCGACTGCAGGATTGTCCCGTACAAGCCCACAGATGATCATGTTCCCTCTCTGAACGCCATACGTCCTCCTGATCTCCTCCCGGAAATGGCGCCATTGGCGCCTGGAGTCTCTGATGGCGCCAGCTACCGCTCGCTCGAAATTATCCCTGAAGTCGCTGCGAGGGGTATTCGGTCCAGGTTGCTTGGTCAGGCCAGTCACTTCATCGATGACGCCGTTGTCCTTGTTGAGAGCACCATGGGTGATGCGGCCTGAACAGTCTTGGGATCCGGGCTCTAGCGGGTTTCCAGGCTTGCCAACTGTTCCATCTGTGAGAACTCCCCCGAAGCAGCCAGTGGTCAAGTTGTAGGGAACCTGTTCACTGATGTTGTTTTCTGCACGCAGGTCCAGGAAGATGGGATAGTCGCTACGTCTCAGGCCTGGCGGGTTTTCTGGGGTGTATGGAGGTTTTGCGTCGTCGGCCCAGTTGCTGTGAGCGTAGAAATCCTGAACACCGTGCAATGATCGTCCGAAGCCTTCTATGGCGGAGCATTTGGATCTCGAAAAGACATGCATTTGCAGCTCTGGAAAGGAGAATCTGCAATCCAGTCTTGTGATGTCCACCTCGGATAAGATAATGCGAGCATCGTCATCCACGATTTTATTAGCAGCGTCGATACCTTCGAGAAACCTGAGGCGTAAGTGATTCACACAGGTTTGTAGCTGCTCGGTCGCTTCTTCTCGCGTTCGAGGATATTTCGGTGAATCCAAGAAGTCGGCGTTGTCGCAGTGAGCTTCTGGCCCTTCTGGTGTCGGATCCAGCATATCTGGAGCGCCTACAGCCCCGTTTGAACCTTGGCCGACGGCTCCAGCGGGGCCTGAGCGGCCAGCCAGCTGATGTAGGCTCTCCTCCTCAAAACACCGTCCATCGGATACTGTAACCCCCAAGGGACACCCCAGAGCGACACGGGTAATCCGTTCGTGCTCACAATGCTGCCCTATCACATTTGGTTCGTTGATGGTCCCGAAAGCGTAGGCACCAGAGATAAGGAAGAAAAAAGTAAGACCGCGGGTGCGGCTGCGGCGCATGTTTTTAGACAGGGAGAACAATACGGCTGCGGGTGCGATGGTGAAGCGGATAGGGTGGGAAAGTGTATATTTTCATTATGATGGCATGCCTTGATTCTGGTAGCTGGTAGTGAAGAGCTAAAGGATCGGAGAAAACCCGGGCGGCAGCACGTTGCCAAGCCTTTGCCCAGGTACTCAATCTCAGACGTCACTGTGATTAACATTTGAGCATTTGAAGGCCATAATAACGAGACCTTCAAGCCAAAGGGGATAGTACTTAACAGGTGTTTCGTTACAACGAACGACGTTCTAGGCGTAGAACATTAGATGCAAAAGGCGGCAATTAGAATATGGACAGATAACAAACGTACCAGGCATTGTTGGCGTTGGATTTCCTGTCACTGTTCCGTTCCTAAGGTTCAGCTCTGCACGCACACTCCACGGCATGTTCACAGTGCCCAGCGACTTGACGGTTGTAGAATACAATCTGTAAGGTTCATCGATTTGAACACTGATTCAAGCCTGCCACGCTATACCTAACGGGGACAGCTACCTCGGTAACCCCGCTAAACTGTCGGCCATGATCATCCATCATCCAACTACTGAGTAATTCATCTCATCGCAATGTCCACCATCCTTCCTTCACAATCCCCTCAATCGCGATATACCAGTGGTCCCAAGCTACATACCAGTCGCCCTCCATAACTACTCTCTTTCCACCATCCCCATCAACCACCTCACCCGCGCACCCACCATGCCCTCCGCAATCGCCATCAAGCAAATCCCCGGCAAACCAGGCTCCGTCTACTACCCGCTCGAAAAAATCACAATCCCCAAACCCCAACCCAAAGAAGACCAAGTACGCGCAACTCTCTTCTTGTCTCTGTCCATTTAATTCCCTTTCCCCTTTCTCATGTCACAAATACTAACTCCCCCAGCTCGTCATCACCCTCACCGCAGCCGCCCTAAACCACCGCGACCTCTTCATCCGCCAACACCTATACCCAGGCACCGCCTTCGGCATCCCCCTCCTCGCCGACGGCGTCGGCCTCGTAACCTCGACGGGCTCTTCCCCCACGGCAAAACGCTGGCTCAACAAACGCGTGATTCTGAACCCTGGGCTTGGCTGGAAAGACTCGCCCGAAGGTCCCGAAGACCCGCGCGGGTATCAGATCCTCGGGGGCACGAAAACGAATCCCACAGGCACGTTGGCAGAATGTATCTTGTGTGATGCGAGCGAGGTCGAAGAAGCACCGGAGCATTTGAGCGATGCTGAGGCTGCGAGTTTTCCGTTGGCGGGACTCACGGCGTGGAGGGCGTTGTGTGTGAAGAGTGGGAATGCGGTGGAGGGGAGGAATATTTTGGTCACGGGGATTGGAGGTGGTGTGGCGCTTTTTGTGTTGCAGTTTGCTGTGGCCAAGGGGTGTAATGTCTATGTTACGAGTGGGAGTGAGGAGAAGATTAAGAGGGCGATGGAGTTGGGGGCGAAGGGCGGTGTGAGTTATAAGGAGAAAGGGTGGGAGAAGAAACTGCATGCCATGTTGCCGAAGGAGCGGCAGTGGGTGGATGCGATTGTGGACGGCGCAGGAGGGGATGTTGTGAGTAAGGGCTCGAAGTTGCTCAAGGTGAGTTTACCTGATTTGCGCTTGGTGCTGGTGCAAGGCTGACTTGTATAGGCTGGTGGTGTTATATCCATCTATGGTATGACGATCAGCCCCAAGATGGACTTTTTGATGGGCGCAGTCTTGCGCAATATCGAGGTGCGAGGCTCGACCATGGGGTCGCGCAAGGAGTTTACGGATATGGTCAATTTCCTGAAGGAGAAGAAGATCAAGCCCGTTGTGTCCCGGGTTGTGAACGGACTAGAGGTCGAGACTGTGGAGAAGCTGTTCGACGACATGAAGAACGCTAGCCAGTTCGGCAAGCTGGTCGTCACCATCGATCAGAGCGCTGGGTCGAGCAGGTTGTAGGTCATGCCCGGATATTTGGAGCGCGGATATATGCTTTAACGTCCAATTGACTTCATCTTCCATCGTATCCGGTCACGTCGCCTCCTGATACTATGTAACACACCTGCATCCTCAGACCCAATTAAATCCATGCGCGCCAATGATTACAAGCTCGGGGTATCATAATACACCCAACGTTACTAAGAACAGAAATAACAGAACTATACACCCACAGACCGCGCACCCCCAACACCATGCTTGACTCAAAAAGCAGAATTGCCTACCCGCCATCGGCAAAAACAATAATATCCCTTGTGCGTCCTTAGAATGGAATGTCACCGAACGCCTTTCTCAGATCCCCAGTCTTGGTCTTCTGCACCGGCGCTGTGCTATTGACGACTTCCAAGATCTCGAGCGTCCTTCTGGCATCCTCTTTTGACTCCAAGAGGAGAGAGCCCACACTCTGTGACACAAGCTGAGGGTCCTGAGCGGCGAGAATGTTGGAGATCATAAGCTAAAGAGCGAAGTCAGCTTGTTACTATTACGATACTCGAAGGGGCGCACATACCGCCTCGTCGAAGGCGCGATGCTGAAACACCCACCAGACGCCCGCATCCACTTTGAGGTACTTCCAAAAGTGGAAGAAAGCCTGCAATGCCATGCGTGCCGCATTCAGCGCGCCTTCCACGTCGCATCCAACACCGGCTGCCTTGTTCTCATCGGCATGGATGGCCATCAGACAGTGCCAGAAGTTGCTTCGGAAGAAAAAGTTCTGTCGCAGCTGCCGTGGGTTGTTCTTTGCGAGATGGCCAATCTCAGCGTCGTCGGATGTGGTGAGAAGAGGCGGGAACAAGGGTAGGAGGTCGTGGTACTTTGCAATGAGAACGATTCGTTCTTTAACGGACGAGACGAGCGGATTTAGTAACGCACGAGGGATGCAGATTGTGCTTTGAACGAGATTAGCCATGTGCCACATGGACCGGATATAGTGTCGATCGTCTAGCTCCGATAGGGGGTAGGCGTCTGCCATGGGGACGATGCTGTTAATGCTCATGCGGTTGATGGCGACTTCCGGGGTGCCGTTACCAGAGTTGCCGCTCTGTGAGACTATGTAGTCGTCAAACTCATCTGTGAGAGACTCGACCTTGACGTCAGAAAAGGTGGTGGTCGGAGGCAGTTTCAAAAGCACAGTTAGGAAGGTGTCTTGAAAGAAGATCGCTTGCCAGAGCTTCCGCCGCTGGTGCTTGTCGCTCTGGGAGCACCGAGGGGTGATAATATCGGGGTCGCGGTGGAGGCCCATAGCGTAGGCTTGTCGTGCCATGACTCCGCTGAACGCCCAAGCATCGCAGTAATGGTTATCGTTCATCAGGAAATAACTGATCAGTACCATGGCCTGCAAAGTCCTGACTGAGGCGCGGCTGAGGTATCCAGAGAGACGCAGAGCCTGCTGAGAAGCAGACACGTAAAATTCGGCAATCTGTTTCCTCTCCTGGTCTGATACGTTGGTGATGAACTGTGTTCCCATGGCGTAGACAACGTAGTGAAGACCGACCAGAACGGGATCGGCAGCGTTCTTCTCTTCGAGAGGTAAGGACCAGAAACGTTCGTAGTCAGCGTAGAAGTTTCTGCGATGTATCATGGGATATACAGGGTCGACGGCTTCAAAGTACTTCGCTACGAGGATGTCTGCCTGGCCCTTATCCGGAAGGACACCAATGACTTCGGGCAGGCCTCCTCGGCTGGTCCAGTAGTTGGCAAACGGGTGTTCGGCTGCATTCCCGAAGAAGGGTGACGGGGTGTGATACGAATGTGGTATATTAGACAGTAGGAAGGTTGAAGATGCTGGTGAGGAATATTGAGAGGCATTGCGATAGTGGCTAGCGGGTGTCAAGACCTGGATCGATCAGAGAAGGCTTCAAGGAGAGTAAACGCAACAAGTGTACCTGATGAGGCGTCATGT
Organism: Sporormia fimetaria CBS 119925; assembly: GCA_010093795.1. Lineage (NCBI taxonomy): Eukaryota > Fungi > Ascomycota > Dothideomycetes > Pleosporales > Sporormiaceae > Sporormia > Sporormia fimetaria. The sequence goes on from MU006564.1 coordinate 377,982, forward strand.
CCCGCCCCGGGGGTACCACTCGAAGGGCTTTATCGCCAAGCGATTTGCTCTGCTTTCGTGGTCGGCGGATGGCGCCACGGCTATGCAGTTCTTCGTTAGCAGACGCAGAATACGACCGGAGACATACTCTCGGGACTCACTCTGAACTCGCAATTATATTGGCGATGTCCGAATACCTGCGATCACATCGTTAGGGCTCCGGGTTACCAAGTGATGCAGCGCAACACACCTGCACTCGGTCTCCCTCTTCATGCAGGCCACACAGCGTGGCCGCCCACGGTCGCACTAGCCAAGGAGTCAGTACCACATGCTGAGCGTCGTTTTGCAATTCCCGTAGGCGTCGGAACATTTCTAGGACCAGCCAAGACATTGGTGTATGCGGATCCGCTGCAGTTTAGGCAGGGCGGTAGAGTCAACATACCTTGGTCTTGCGTTCGACGCACTCGGCACAGCTCAGAGTCGGCTTGTTGCGCTTCTGCTTCTTCTTCTGGATGAGTTCTGGGGCAAATGTCGGAGTTGATAGAGCTGTGTCTGGAGACGGCGGGAGAGTGTTCGGATCCGCCATGACGGCAGCTGCAGGAGGCCACAGTGTCTGGGTACCCTTTGCAAGGCGACGCAGGGCTCACGGGATTAACAGATTAGCGCGCCATAGTGTGCCCAGAGACGCTGGAGGTGAGACGACGGGCCCGTCAGGACGGAGAGACTGTTGGTGTCCGCTTTATTCCCAGCCCTGGGTTTCCCACCGTTGACATCGCCAAGCCTGCGGGGAAAACCAGCGGGGGAGCTGCTGTCGGCCCGGCCCATAGCGGCGATGACCCACGACACTAACCCACACGGCCCACAACATCAACGACATGCAAAACAAAGTCAGATCATGAGGAGAACAGCATTGGCAACCACACACTTCATTGACAATACACCATAACATTAACATTCACTCCCAGATGCAGCCATGCCTGAACACCGATACATAACCATTGAACAAGTTCCCATCACATGTACAGAATTCACCACACCACCGACTTGCTTCCTCGTGGATAACCTGGCTCAACGTGGTGCGGCTTATGGTGCGAGCACCCGCGCGCCGCTCTCAGGACGATTGAGGAACCCGAGGTGAGCCACCCAGAGCCACTGCCTGCAAGTGATGAATTGAAAAGAAAAAAGCTGGAAGTCGTCAGCAAGAGCTCGATCAGAAAAACGAGTGAAGATACATACCAAAGGAGTTGAACACTCTGGCCACCAGCTTGAAACCCCGCCGAACCTGATCCCCATGGATGACCTGACTCGACGCGTCGCGGCTGACAGTGCAAGCACCTGCGCTCCGGCACTCGGGATTTGAGGAACCCAAGGCGAGTCACCCAGAGCCACTACCTGCAGGCGGCATGAAGTGCGAGATGAGACTGAGTCTTGAGGAAGTCAGTGAAGTAACCAAGCATCAAGTCATGCAATACTTACTTGGTGGTGGTGTGAAGAAAGAACAAGAGCTCAAGGGGGGAGCAGTAGATGGGAGCGCTCCATGTGGAAGAGGTTACCTGACCAAGTAAGCACTGGAGATTGACTTCATCAATAAAAGAACATACCATTGAGAAGGCTCAGGCAGCCCATGGTCATGATGTCCAAGCAAGTTGAAGTGAAGGTGGAGGTGAGGTGGGGTAAGGTGGGGTGCCTTGGACGTGACCGATCAAGAAGAGATCAGGAGAGATGCTTCAATGAGGGAGAGGAGAGGCTAGAGACTTCGAGACGACTGCCAGAGAGCTTGAGAAGGAGCTGGAAGGCATTGAGATGGAAGTAGAGAGGCAGGAAGGTGGGCGAGGGCCAGTATATATAGGCGCTGGCCTGGCCTGTGCGCTCAAATCCCGTGACGTTCCAGCGGATACTGCCGTCGGAAGTTGCCAGGTCGACACTGAGCTCTTTCTATTCCATTTCGAGCTGTCTGGAATTCTCCGGGTCCCTTTTGCGGCCAATCAACGTGAGAGAGAGTCTGTGGATCTTTCTATTCGGTTCTGTGAGGGGGAAGACCCATTGCCAGGGGTACGCGATCTCGGCACGTGACATGACATTCACGCTCACTGCAGCGTAGCAAAACTCAAGTCCAACGGGAAGTCCTCAGCTTCTGGAAGCAGGAAAAGCTCAAAAGGACGCAGCAGATCTTGAAATAGATGCCAGCAAGATACGAGCAGCGGAATGGGAAAAGAGAGTGCTTAAGCGCGCTACCAAGGTAGTAGGCCATATTGTGTGCACATATCCTGCTACGGACGCGTCTCTCACTCAAGACAAGGACCCGTAGAAGCTCGCTATCTTTTGCTGCCTCTTTGCTGCTTCTCAGCCCATTCTGAAACAGACTTGAGAAGGGTACGCAGCAGGCGCGTCCTCTCTCGGCTCTCCCTGCCCTTTGCCAAAGGAAGGACAGACAATACCCTTACGCAAAAGGAAAACTTTGTATGGAAATCATATGTATGGAGGTCACTCCATCTGAATTCTGTACTGGAGACACTCAGCAACTAGCCATAATCCAGTCACCGATCGTCCGTGGTGCACTTTCAAACTGGTCCTTCTCCCCTCCCTCTCGCCGTGTGTGCCAGCAGCAACCCTACGACAAGGCTTCTGGGAGCCGACTTTGTCTCCGACCCGGATAGCCCGATATAGGGCCTACAGCCGTTGTCCTAAGAGCGCAGCAAAGGCAAGTAGAGTTTTACATAGACTATTTCACCGAGGCCCCCAGGTTTGGAGCCGACCCACTCCCCGTCACAACATGCGCCGCTCCGCAGCTTGCAAAGCCCACCACGGTCATGCATTTATTCTCGGCACCATTCACATCTCAAGGCCCTGTTAGAGCCACGCTTGATACCGTCTTCGACCACTGCCAGTCGCCTGTTACCCCGCAACCGTCGACAACGCGATAGCCAACGGGTAGACAGACGGAGCCAGCGACATACTTTCACGAGGGGTGACGTCTGAAGAGGCACACATACCTGAACCGAGAGCCAATGTCACTTGCAGGAGAGACAAGAGCACAATATTCTACCACTGCGATAGTGGAAGGTTATTCGACGCGGACTATGCGGTCTGACTGGAGCCAATGTGCCTCCTAGCGGGATCAGGCTCGGTAAGAGTACAACTACGAATGACAGAAGGATGTAAACAATATGCGGAGCCTCGAGGAAGGGACGTCCCACCAAAGGAGTGATGGGAGTCACAAAGGGTCAAGGGCTGGATATGGACAGAACATCGCGTGGCCCGCTTGAACGAGAAGATCAAGATCAAAGCTGCGTCCCGGGACGGACGTGTCCAGGATGAACTCTTTCTCCTCCTTCTATGTATGGATAGTATATCTCTACTCCCAACCCAAACCGAGACCGGCCAACTCCCGCTTTTAGCAATCCCAATCCCATAACAATGCGGGCACTGCGCCAAAGATAGATTCCACCACCAAACTCCAACCTCCATGAAACCAAATGCAAATCATCTCTCCTCCAGATACGCCTTCCAGTCCGTCTTACCACCCCTTTGCACCCCCTCGTCCTCCTCACCATCCACCTCGTCATCCTCCACATACGTCCACTCCTCCCACCCATTCCACCCATCCAACGCAAACAAATGTCGCATCGTCGGTCTCCCATGCGGACAACTCCACGGCTTATCCATCTCGCCCATATTTCTGACGACCGCTTGCATCTTTCCCAAACTCAGCGTTTTCCCGATCATGATACTGCTCCTGCAAGCGCGACTGGCTAACAGTTTTCGTACTTTGGACGGACGGGGGATGTATCGCATGCTTGAGGCAGACTCGGACGGTGAGCTGCTTACAGTACAGTCTTCCAGCAACGTAAGCAGTTCTTCGAAATCAGTAGGGGTGAATGTCGCGCCCTTGGCCATGGGCAGGGAGACGAGCTGTGCGCGTTGTCCTACGGGAGTCTCACCGGACGTGTCGACGGTGACGCCGAAGCCGTTGGCAGTGACTGCGTGTTCGTGGTTGAGGATTGTTTCTTCTTCTATCGCGGTGAGTTCGAGGGGATGGGGATGGACGAGGCGTTGGGAAACGAGGACGGTGGATGCGGCGAACTTTTCGAAGTTGTATTTCTCGTCCGAGGCGTGCTGATCGATGATGAAGAGGTCTGGGGTTGGGATTGAAGGGGTAGGTGGCCGGACGGCGAGGATGAAACCAAGATTGAACTGGCCGATGATGCGCATGGCAGAGAAATCGGATTTGGAGACTGTGAGCGTGAGACGCTCTTCTGGATTCAGTTGTGTGGATGGCAATAGACTGTCTGGGTGTGATGAGATGTCGTCTGTGGCGAGATTGGCTTGCAGGTTTTGTATTTGTGCCCGGATTGCGTCGATGGAGGTGTCCACGTCTCGATTGACTCCGACGGTCTGATATTGCTTTCGCGTTGGCCGTAGAAGCTTTTTGGCCCGCTTGATGTTCGCCTCTGTAGGGCGAGCAGCGGCTTCCTCCGCTTCGGCGATCATCTGCGCTACCTTTGCCTCTTCCCTTGCCTTCTTCTCGCTGTCGTCGAGGTACTCATCGTCTGAGCCATCCTCTGGCTCCGGACCAGCATCTATCGATCCTTCACCTTCGCTGAGGGCTTCATTGTCCGTAAGATGCTTCTCAATCGTCTGCTCTATGCCCTCCATAGCCATGACGCGTGCTTCTGGGGGAGCACGTTTCTCCGGCGAGGGAGAACGAGAAGGCTGAGCATCGGACATACGAGTATCTTCACCTTCCGCGTCTTGACTATCCATCTCGTCTGAGTCTTCCTGAGCTTCACCTCTGAAGCCTTCCCGCTCAGCGGTCTCTTCTCCTTCATCTTCTCCACCGCTAGCGATTTGCGTCCCCAGAGCCACAAACCCACGCAAGCTCTTGATGAGAAGGGGCTTCGACTGCGGCTGGCTTCTGCGAGAGCCGCTGAATGATGATTGCGGTGTACGTGTGCGCTTCACTGGTCTGGCTGAACTACCTATCTGAGAAACCGTGGTTGTGTCCCCGATTGTTATCGTAGCTTCCTGTAACGGGCTCCGCATCGGTCGCATCCGATCGAACGCGTTTTGTATAGTGCTTTGCGACAGGGACTTGAGTGGACTCTGCGTTACTGATGGTATGCTCGGTTCATCGTGGTCAGACGCGGACGCTCTGCTTTCAGGACGCTTGGCTTCTTGAGACAGAAATCGAGCATGGAAGTCCTGTACAGGTTTGGGCGGTAGGGGCGACCTTGTTGCAGGCTTATCATCCGGTTCGAACAGAGGGGAAGGGTCCCGAATGGAATAATTCGCCGTGGTCATACCCTCATTTGGTAATGCGCACGGCCGCTTCTCCGACAGAACGGTAGGTTTCGGCCGAGTAATGCTGTTGACTCTCCTTTCCTCCGTATCTCGCTCCGCAAATTGTTCAATCAAACTGGCCTTGACGAAACCAGGAAATGACTTCCGGCCACCAGGTGCCATGGGGGAACTAGGCCCTCCACTTGAGTCGCTTCTCGCTTCATTCTCGTCGTCTGCCTTGATGGGTTTGTCGATATCCGCTTGGGTGTCTTCCGGTACCGAGTTTACGCTCACTTGTGGCCGCACAGACGGCGGCTTGAAGGTTGACACCCTGCGCTCAAATAGCTGAGATCGAGGAACACTCTGCTCGTGCATCTCGAAGAGCTCGACTAGAGCATTCTTCAAGCTTTCGAGCAATGCCGTTTGGTCGTGCAGCATAATCGACCTCTTGTCAGGCGACACGTTCACATCATATGCATTCGTATCAAGCTTGATATCAGCAAATATGAATGGGGACTGCGTGATGTTGTATAATTTGTAGACCTCGTTGAAGGCTTTCGACACCTGCGGGAGTAGGCACGGGCGTGTGTTGACGAAAAACATCTGGCGATCAGGAGTTTGCCGGCCCTCTCCGACGACGGGACGAGATATATACCCTACGACTTTGATCGTGCGTGCTCCTGAATCTTCCTGTGTGCTCCAGTTGCGGGCCGTCTGTGTCGCTCCCGGCCGGTTGCAGGGATCCATCTCGAACTTCAAATCAAGTGGTACCAAAGCGAGGAGGGTCTTCGCGCCGTATACGTTCGCTATGTTCTCCTTCGTACTAGCGTTCGCATTGGTGGAAAAGGCGACAGTCTTTTTCCTGCTAAGAGTTAGTCTCTGGCTTGCCCAAAAGGTCAAGACCACTCACCCTTTAGGAACCTGGTTGCTCACCGAGAACTTTACGCCAACGCTGATACAAGCATAAGCGTGCAGCAGTCCGAGGACCTTTATATATTCCCTCTTGACCGTCTTTTCCAGCTCTTTCCGTCTTACGGGGAGGTTGTAGAACAAACTGTCAACTACAACAGTCGTACCCTGCTTTGCAGCAACAACGGACGTGCCCTTGAGCTTCCCAGACGTCTCGAAATCCAATTTGGTACCTTTGGCGCCATCGCTTGCACGAGCAGTGATAATGTGGAATTTAGAAAGCGCGCATAGTGACGACAGAGCTTCGCCGCGAAAACCGAATGTCGTGAGGGAGTCAAGGTCATCGTACGTTGAGAGCTTTGAGGTATAATGTTTGAGACCTGCAAAGATAAGTTTTGGCTACACCACATCCTGCATTTACGTACCTATAGTGTCGAAGTCCTCGGGTGCTATTCCAGACCCATTGTCCTGAACCTCGATCGAGTCGAGCCCGTGGTTCTTGAAGCGGACCTCAATCGCAGTTGCGCCCGCATCGAGTGCGTTTTCGACGAGTTCCTTGACGACCGAGTTCAGATCGACAATAACCTGTCCACTCTGGATCTGGTGCACGGATCGGCCCTCGATGGGCTTTATGGTGGCCATAGCCAGACATTTTGGGGCGGGTGATGAATGAGGTCAAAACGCGGGCAGGGGACTGCGCGAGGTCGCGTAGGCGGGGTGACGCGTGGTACGAAGACCAATCAGACGACATCTCTAACAGCTACCTCGGCGCTTTCATCTCATGGTTCAAGTAACAAAGTATACTTCTGCATTCATCCTGAAATTCTACACATAATGTCTCAGCCCGTCGCCTGCGCCGGCTGTGTCGCGCCCGTCACCGCATCCTTGGCCGCTTTAGCCATCTGCTGCAGCTTCTCAACCACCGCATTCTCCTCTGTATACTCGGAACCAATCATCTTCCAAGCATACGCATTTAGACCCTTGTCACCATTCTCAATATCCCAGAACTTGCCGCGATCCGAGTAGATAAACTCGCCGTGCGCGGTTCCAGCCATGAGATTGACGACTGAGCGAGCTACCACGTCGGGAGACTGCACGGCATCGCGGCCGAGCGCTTCGATGACTTCCTTGGGCACGATGCCGGTTTCAGTCCATGAGGGCCCAATGGCGTTGATGCGGATGGGGAGATTCGGGTGCAGATTCACGTAGAGGGAGCGGAGGAGGCCTGGAGGGTTAGTTTGGGTTAGGTAAAGATGAAAATGGTATGTACCTAGTACTGCGTGCTTTGACGTCGCTAGTAAAAGTTAGATATGCATACGACGATGTCAGGGCTCAACTTACTGTAGTCTGTAGGAGCAAAACGACTGAAACCTGCAGAGCCATTAGATGCGCCATGCGTGACTGGAGAGAGACATACTTGAGCCAGAACCGGTCATCACAATCGAGCCTCCTTCAGAATGCTTCTGGATATAATGGATACCCAGCTTGACCGTGTACACGACACCAGTAAGATTAACATCAAAAGTCTTTAACCTCGGCGGCAACAGGTCTCCATTCTCATCAACCTCGTTCTCGAGAAGAGTGCACGTGGGTCCAATCCCTACTACGTGTCAACAAGCGCACTGCTTAGCTTTCATCGGTCCTTACCAGCATTGGCAAAGACGTGATGTATCTTGCCAAACTTCTCTTGTGCTGCTTTGAACATGTCCAGCTGCTCTTTCCACGAAGTCACGTCCACATTCATGAAGCTGACTTGGCTCTTCTCTGGCTCTGGCATGTCGTTGACGTCGCTGGCAAAGACCTTGCCGCCATGCTGGAGGACGCGCTTGACTGTTGCTAATCCAATACCGGAGGCAGCACCTGTATTGGTAAGTAACAGGTGAGTTGATGTGGAAGCTATATGCACCTGTCACAATGACCACTTTGTCCTTTATCGCGTCAAGATTGCTGTCTGGAATCGTAAAACTAGTCATGGTGAAGTATGTGTGGGAACAAGGCAAGGAGATGTCTATACCAAAGTGCAAGGCGAAGACGTGTATATATGGGAGGGGTGGCAGTAGTAATAAAGATATATCGAGGATCAGCGGGGTGTCGTTTGTGGAGAGTCGCACCCGAAATGTAAGACGTGAAGCTTAGCTCGGAATGGGCAATGTAACCCCGCATCCAGGCACCCTGAAGGCCAAGAGAGTGTAAGATTCAACGATTGCACCGCACCAACACATGTGAAGGGCGAAAGAGGGTCCATTCCAGCCTGGGCTCTCTTGAGATGTTCCAGCGAACTGACTGGCTCAAGGCGTTGGATTAGTGCATAGCTGAGAGTGCATCGATGGTCTGGATGGCGATGACAAGAGGTTGCAATCCGATACCGACTCTTTGCAGACCAACATTCCAGATTCGATCCTTCAGTTCCAGCGCTCAACTGTAGAAGCATGCATCAATCGCCGGGAGGAAATTCGTCCGGCCGGCCGTCGGCGGGTATCGTACTGGGCGCGCGGGTACCACACGTCCGCACAATGGCGTGCGTGAAGTACCAATTCCGACTTGCGATGTTGGTTGCCTCTGCCCATCAGCATCCGTTTGTTTGCTCAGTGGTCGTAACATCGTGCGTGTCGTGAACCGACTAAGCTCCGCCGCCTCCACCCCGGCCTCTACCCCTTCCGCGTCCTCTACCGCCTCGTCCGCCACGATCGCCCCTGTGGTCGCCCCGATGTGACATTCCTCCTCGTCCGCCCCGTGTGGCCTGTTCTCTTTGTTGTTGCTCCTTCACGACATCCACAATCTCCTCCGGAACCCGTAGATACTTGATCTGGGCCTGTCAGCGGTGTATTGCGCATAGCGAGCGGCCACATACAGTGCTACCACGAACGTAGATCTCCGGTAGACTATGGAACTTGTCGCCGCCAGCGCTGGTTTGTATGACTTCTTTGAGGGTGAGGTTCATCCAGGTGTCGCAGTTAACGAGATGGCCGTTCAACGTCTCACCGCTCTTCAGTTCTACGAGCATGGGATGGCCTTGGGCCGCTGTTAACAGCGCAAGAGGAAGCTATGCAGATACATCAGTCAAAGGATGCCGGAGGGGAGATTGGGAAGGTTCGGCAGCCTCACCATGATGGAGACGGCCTGAGCCGATAGCTGTCAATAGTTCAGAAGATAGATTATGAGTATAAGGAAGATGCGAGGGCTGGACGGGAGCCGTATACGTGCAATGGGAGGTGACGTTGGTGTTGTTAGGTGTTTGAAGCTTCGAGACATCTGGGCAAGGATGGCATGCAAGGGAGACTGGGTGCACGGACCAACTCCGAGCAGACTAGAGCATCTCGCTGTCTGCAACGGCATGCTACCGATGTACTACCAATTCATCAAAGCTTTCGAACAGCAAAACATCAAAGTCAAATCGAATACTCGAGTATCAGGAACACGAGTTCCTTCGTGATCAATATCACCCTTTGGGAAGACTATCCAGTGGCTGGTGAGGCGCAGCAGTCATGGAGTGCAGGGGCTATGCTGCTGCCTGATCGAGGCTCAAGAAGAACAGCGTGTTCGTTATCGTCCCCAGCTTTCGCACTTCTCCGCATTATTGCTTAAGCTGCACTTCTGTCCAGTCATCGGTTGTGCGGGGAGATCCTCTCTTCTTCTTCGTGCTGATTCCATTCGTTTCGGTGCTGGTTCCTTGATATACCTCTTGCAGGCCTGACCAGCTTCCGCTATATCTTCTGCACCGCGCAGAACCTGGCCTGCACAGCGGATAGGCGATTCGACGTCCAGAATGCCCCGCCGGTCGCTCAAATCCAAGTTAGTGTCTGCATGGACGTGGGCATTGGCTACACCCGCCTTGAGCGCTGTGCTCCCCGGAGACCAGAGTGTCACTACGCATGGCCCGCAGCCCCTAGGAGCACAGCTGGGTCCGTCCTTTATAGCTCCCAGAGTGCCACTCTAGGCACCTGCTAACACGCTCAGATATCCAGGACGGCTACGCCCAAGCTGTGTTCAAGGTCCCCTGTGTTGGATGTCTTGGCTCAGATGACCCCAGCCACGATGACGAGTCCCTGGTAAGACCCGCTCCAGGCAACACCAGTCACCTTCTCTGCTGACACCTCTCCAGCTTCTCAGTCTGAGGGCTTCTGCCGCCGAAGAGCCGTGTGGTGATTCCTCTAATATCACATTGAACGGCATCACTGTCCCGCAAAAATGGGCAGACAATAGGTTGGCTTACGGCGCGGGGTCTTTTCCCTCTCGCTCCGACCTGGTCACTGCCGGGTATTCAAATCAGAATATCGATTTCGAGTGGGAGTCTGCCTGCCTCTTCCCCCAGCAGGACAACACGCTCAAGGACGCCGCTCAGGTCCTTACTGTCTTCATCAAGGGCATCGACGGCAAGCGTCTCGACAACGACGTCGGTTTTACAATCTCGTTCAAGCAACAGACCTCACCTCCTGAGCTCCTCAGGCTCCAAAACTCACCCAATCCACTCGCCTCCCACGAGAGCCAAGCTGAAAGTTGGCGGTCTCCAGCCGCCCATCTTCGTCTTGCCGCTACAGCAAGTGAACCCGACAATTCCTCCAGTGAATCATCCTTGGAAGCATCTGTGCACTCAACGTTGCCGGAGTCACCCCTAGAGAAGGACCTGCGCGAGCTAGAGGAACTCCATGCCAAAGCCCGAGAAATTCAAAAGGCCATCGAAGAAAAGAGGCAGCAGATCGAAGCTCAGCTCGGAGCAGCATCGCAACAGGAACTCCGAGACTGTGAGACCATCAAGTGCGCCATAAAGGTCGTCGTCAAGGAAGTCCTCCGACCCTGGAGATTATCTGGCCACCAATCCCAGTCCACCATGGGCCGCCCTGATGACCCTAACGTCGCAGTGTGGCGAGCGGACGCGCGTCCTGAGGTGCGTGTCAAGGTCGACACAGTGCATGCAGACAACCATGACCCACCGCCCTACGAAGCAGCAGAAGCCAATAAGGAACCCACCCATACCATCGTCCTCAAGATCCTCCTTGGAGTCTTCTGCTGCAGTGGTCTCGTCACCGTGAATGTGATCCAACGACGACGCCGCAACACACGCTCCAAGCCCACCTCACCGTCTCAAGGCTACCCATACTCTTCTCGCCCCCGTAACCCCCTCCGCGCTCTCTTCCGCCGCCGCAACTGGCGTGATCAAGCCCTAATCGACGACTACGAAGAGAAGCACTCTCTGATCAACCACCAAGAATCCATCCTCGAAACCACAATGCAAGAAGAAATCGCCCACCTACGCTCAGCCCACGGCCTCGTAAACTCCATCCTCCAAGCCGAAGAAGGCCGCCTTCCACCGGCCCGCCCCGTCAGTCTTGAACATAGCTGCCCCTGCCGCTTCGCCCGCCAACAACGACGGTATCTACATCACGCACATGACGACTACGCGGCTCCCCCTTCTCCCACATCCTCAACATTCACCACTTCATCCGTCCTAGACCTATCCTCTCGCCCCTTATCACGAACGTCCAGTCTCCCCGGGTACCACTCCGACGTCTCCACCGCACCGCCAGCATACGAAAGCGATGCCGACAGCGAGGCTGACAGCGATGTCTCCGGGCCTGTGCAAAACGGGTACGCACGCCCGGGGTACACGGTGCCCTCGTCGGTGAGCGGAGAGAGTGGGTACACGCAGGACAGTAGTATCATTGACGTGAGCCCGAGGTTGAGCGCGGATACGTTAAGGTTTTCCGAACGGGCGGCGTCGATTGCTGAGACGTTGGGGTCGGCGAGGTATTAAGATGGTGGGTTGGGAAGAGTCGTGAATCTATAGGAATTGGAATATTGGGTTTGCGGGGGTTTGTTTGATCTTGAGGAGATACCTATGTATGAGGGATGTTGGAGTCTCGGATGGCGTAATCTTGCGGCGTTGAATAGGATTGAGGAGTTCCATGTTTTTGTTTCTACGAAAACGGTGGACGCTTTTGGTTCCGGGGTCGTTGGAGGATGGTAATACTAGCGTCTGCACTGTTTAGATGCTTGGCTTGATACACATCACGAACAAATCCAAGAGATGATTTGAATGTTATCTTTGATTCGGGGTACAACCCTCAGGATATATGTACCATGCATATTTCACATGTACGTACACGTATAGTACAGAAGAACAACGCTCATACACGACATCGTACAACCCGCATCCAGAATTCGACAACGCGCAACCTCCAGCCCGCTCCAGCACCCAAAAAGAACATCCCCTCAACGCCTCCGCAGGTACCAATTGAACGCCAACTGACCCGTCTCATAGCTAAACGGCGTCGGCACCTCCGCCAAACCCGGCCTTGCAACGGGATGTCTCAAGTACACCGCCGCACAGATATTCTGGTTAACCTCCAGATACCGCGGAATGAAAGCGAAAGCAGACATGTAGTCCCTCGGTCTCCAAGGCGTGAGGTATGGCTTATTCGCATCGCGCTTGTTCCACTGCGCGTCGTACTCTGCCTTCTCCTTCAGCTTGTCGAAGGCCTTTTTCAGCTTCGCTTGGTCTTCCTCCGAGAAGAGCGGTTCCGCGTCACCGCTGGGTGCGGCGGTTCCCGTCTTGGCGGCGAGCTGCTCCTTCAGGAACGAGAACTGGGCGTCGAGTGTGGAAAGGGTCTCCGGGGATGCGGCTTTCCATTTTGCGATGGCTTTCTTGACTGACAGGCGGAATTCCCGGAACTTTTGCTTGTCTTTGGCTTTGAGCTCCGTCGTGAGCACTTCGTCGACGTTTGTCATGATTTCTTGCATCGAAGTCTTGAGCTCCGTGTGGGTGGGTTCTGCGCGCTTCTCCTTCGCGGCTAGCTCTGCGATCGAGGGCTCCTGGTCCTTGGGCTCGTTCGTACGGGTCTCGCCTCGCGCGGCTTTCTTCTCGGCGGAGATGCGGCGGGCGACTGCGCTGCGGGTCTTTGGTGCGCCGGTTGCGAACATGACTGCCTCAGGCTCGACTTGGAACATATCGCCGGGGTTGAGGAGGTAACCGGGGTATGGGACCTGCAACTGGGTCAGACCATGGCTGGGTTCCTGGAGAAGACGGCGAATCCTACCTTCTTTCCGTTGACCTTCACCATGCCGTGAACAACAAACTGCCGCGCCTGCCGCACACTGCTCGCGAACAGAGACCTGAATATGGCCGTGTCCAGTCTCCGCTCAATCGGCCAGTACGTCATCTGCATGTACGGCGTCATTTGGGGGTCCTTCTGCTCCTCGTTCCGGTCCGCTCCAGCGCCTCTTCCAGCAGCCTGCTCAGAACCATCGTGTCTTGCAAGATACTTGTGGTCCATGGGCACAACAGCCGGAATGCTCCGCTTAAACAACCGCTTCCATTTCTTTTCCCGTATCACTTCTCCGTGGTATGCACGCGATGCGGCCTTTGCGTCCCATTTCTGCTGGAAGTATGTGCGTCCGAGATTCGGGCGTTGGAGCTTTGCAATGCTGTATAGCGACCATCGGGACCAATCTTGTCTTATTTTCTGCGTGTCTGTTAGCTTTCTTTGGTGGATTTAAAGGTGATGATTGGGGGCACTGACCAGCTTCTTCAGCGAGTGGTATCTGTGAGGCTTCCTCATGGCGGCAGACACGAGCGGGAATGCTGCGGGCTTCTATGCAACTGTCTCCCCGTTCTCAGAGATTGCGGAAGCGGCGGGAACAATATTCCTCCGCTGGATGGCGCTAGCAGGGGGCCAATGCATGGGTGGGCTGCTAGCGCGCAGAATTTCTGGCAGAGCTCTGGTGTTCCCCCGCCTCACCTTTCTTGCGCCCGTCAACCAACACCGCTTCTTGCGCCCTTCTTCGAGTCAGACGAACACCACCCGTTGACTCAAAATCGTAGATCTGGTCTGTACTCAATTTATTTTCTGCACATAGGCAATCACATACAAAAGGTATTTCGCCTCGTGTACTATTGCGTCGCACTTACTCGATACTTGCGCGCGGACCGCTGACACAACATACAGGAATTCCAGTATGTCTGACAACGTCGCTGAGGTCGCTCCGGCCAAACCTGTCGAATCCGAGGCTCCCGCTGCAAAGGAAATTCCTGCCACTACGGAAGCGCCCGCTCCTGCGCCTGCAGCAGAAGAGAAGGCAGCAACTGCGCCTGAGAACAAAACGGAGGATAAGCCCGATGCAAGCGCAAACAGCGAGAATAAGTCTGGTGAGAGGTCGGGACGCGGCCGTGGTGGACGTGGCGGGCGCGGCAATTGGCGTGGTGACTCGCGAGGACGTGGGGGTTTCCGTTCCCGCGACGACAAGCCGAAGACATACCGCAAGGCCAAGGACAATGAATTCCAGGATCTTCCCGAGACTGACGATCCGGAGTTGATTCGCCAACAGGTCCGTCTTTCAGCCTGTGAGCACTGCGAGTTGACTGACTGAGTATAGGTCGAATTTTACTTGTCCGACCACAACCTCTGCACCGACAAACACATGTTCATGGAAATCAAGGGCAACCAGAACCTTCCCGTTTCTCTCAAGCATCTACACACCTTTAAGCGCATGAGGCGATTCCAGCCATACTCCGCCATCGTGGCTGCCCTTCGCGATAGCGATTTCTTGGAGGTCGTCGATACGGACCGGTTCAGCGGCGAGGGAAGTGAAGGTGTACGCCGAAAGAAGCCTCTGGAGCTCCACACTCTTCCCAGCGATGCCGACCGCGAAGTGAGTTTGGAAGAGCACTTCAATCGTCTGCTGCAACGCTCGAAGAACTCGCTGGACTCCAGCATTTATGTGAAGAACTTCGGAGATCTTGCGCAAGCAACTCAACTCGATCTCGAGGCTTTCTTCAAGCCTTACGGAGCCGTCATCGTGCGCAAGCGCCGGACTGAGGAGGGTAACTGGAAAGGGAGCGTGTTCGTGGAGTTCGCCGATGAGCAGGCACAGAAGGCATTCCTTGAGCTTGACCCCAAGCCTCAGTTCAAGGGCAACGACCTGGTCATCATGAGCAAAAAGGAGTACAGCCAGAAGAAGTGTGACGAGAAGGGCATCACCCCCTCGTGGGCCAGGGAAGACAAGGGGATCAAGCCTGCAGCAGAGAGGCCGCAGTGGAGTGGAAACGGACGTGGTCGGGGCAGAGGCCGCGGTGGCCGCGGCGGTCGTGGTGGTCGTGGTGGCCGGGATAACAGGAATGGCCCGAGAGACCAAGACTCCCAGAATAACAAGCGGAAGGCGGAAGATTCGAACGAAGCCGCGGAGACCAAGAAGACGAAGGTGGAGATCAAGGAGGATGCATGAGCGATTTGCCTGAGGTGCCTTAGGGCAGGATCTGAGCTCTTATGTACGCAACTGTATTTTAGGCATGTCTGCGCCTACGCTTCAGGTATGGGCAATTGAAAAGTCTACGGGGCTACCGGCGTTCGGTGGGCTTGGACTTTTATATTCTATGAGACCAGTTCAGAGTCGGGTTGCACGTTCATATTATTCTGTTCCATCCCCTTTGCTACTCGTACACTGATTAGCAGTGCCACCATCACAGTAAGGTATGACTTCATGACTGTTGGTTGGTCTCCAGAGTGAGTGGCCAATCATCGGCGTGCCATGTCCAACATGGGTGAGTCTTTGTGGTGCTTATTCACTGACTCAATCGCCTCCGCCCTTTTCGCGTATGTATGTAAAGGATTCAGATTGGAAGGGCGACATTTCGCAGTCATCACACAGACTCAGGTTGTTTTATGTGGCACGTTGGGCACGAGGAGGACGATGCAAGTCATGCCATGGCCTGCAGCCAGCCTCCAGGATGCGGGGGGATATGCCGGGAAAATTCACGATGCTTGTCTGGACGTAACCAAAGACGGAATGGTGGTCGTATACAATTCACAATGCGAGCTGTATTAGTTGCAAAACACAGCTTATGTAGTATTTGTAGAGATGGCTTGGGTATAATCATCAAGTGCGGGTTTTGCTGTTCTGGAGCTGTAAACGAGACTCCGCATTACGGCCTAATTCAAACTGTTGCTTCCAGGCTTCCCGCAGCCTCGTCCAGAAGCACAATCCACACCCGATGGGGCAGCTAATACGGTGAGCTGCTTTAGCTAAGCTGGAAGCTCAGATTAACAATCTAGCTCCATGTCTGGCAGCGTCTTGGCGCGCGGTGGCAAGTTGAGCTAAGCGAAAGCACCCCACTTCCGCCCTCCTCACTGAAAAGCTCTCTCCCGGAGCCCTCCAGCCTCTTCCCTCCGCCTCCCCAATCGCCAACTCGACCTCGTCGCCAAAGGGTATTTGAGAGCGCCTGTGCCTCGACGCGTGGTCTGCCGGAGCAACTCTTTGACACATTTGTGTTCATCCGCGCCTTCAATCCTCCGAAGCGGGGTAATCGTATACCACCTACGAATTTTCACATCAGACAAGTACCGTCAATACCGCCAAAATGGTCAAGTAAGTCTGCCCCAGCTCGTCCATACCATTGCTTCTGCCTTTGCCTCCGTTGCATGCGAGCTTTGCTATTCGAGAATAGCTGCTAACATGATACAGCTTCACGGTCGAGGAGGTATGTCCGGCTCAAGCGGGCGCCCCGCAACCACGGTTGGAGAGCGTACTGATGAACATACCAGATCCGTGGTCTCATGGACAACCCGGTGAACATCCGTAACATGTCCGTTATTGCCCACGTCGATCACGGAAAGTCAACTCTGGTAAGTTCCCTGCATACTGAGAGCTTGTCGATGTGTGCATGGTACTAATGGGATTGCATAGACCGATTCGCTCGTCCAGCGTGCCGGTATTATCTCAGCGGCCAAGGCCGGTGAGGCACGATTCACGGATACCCGTGCAGACGAGCAGGAGCGTGGTGTGACAATCAAGTCCACCGCCATCTCTCTCTACGCCCAGCTCCAGGACGCCGAGGACCTTAAGGACGTGCCCGTCAAGACCGAGAAGAACGAGTTCTTGATCAACTTGATCGACTCGCCTGGTCACGTTGATTTCTCTTCCGAAGTCACCGCTGCCCTCCGTGTTACCGACGGTGCTCTCGTCGTCGTCGACACCATCGAGGGTGTCTGCGTCCAGACCGAGACTGTGCTCCGCCAGGCTCTCGGTGAGCGCATCAAGCCCGTCGTCATCATCAACAAGGTCGACCGTGCTCTTCTCGAGCTCCAGCTCACCAAGGAGGATCTGTACCAGAACTTCTCTCGTGTCATCGAGTCCGTCAACGTCGTTATCTCCACCTACTACGACAAGTCTCTCGGTGACTGCCAGGTCTACCCCGAGAAGGGTACCATCGCTTTCGGTTCCGGTCTCCACGGCTGGGCCTTCACTGTCCGTCAGTTCGCCTCCCGCTATGCTAAGAAGTTCGGTGTCGACAAGAACAAGATGATGGACCGTCTCTGGGTACGTTGCTCTCTTCATTTGAATTATTGCGTCCTCTGACAAGTTATAGGGCGAGAGCTACTTCAACCCCAAGACCAAGAAGTGGACCAAGAACGGCACCCACGACGGCAAGCCCCTTGAGCGTGCCTTCAACCAGTTCATCTTGGACCCCATCTTCAGGATCTTCAACGCCGTCATGAACTTCAAGACCGACGAGATCCCCACGCTTCTCGAGAAGCTCGAGATCAAGCTTACTTCTGACGAGAAGGATCTTGAGGGCAAGCAGCTCCTCAAGGTTGTCATGAGGAAGTTCCTCCCCGCCGCTGACGCGCTCTTGGAGATGATGATTCTCCACCTTCCTTCTCCCGCTACTGCGCAGAAGTACCGTATGGAGACTCTGTACGAGGGTCCCACCGACGATGTCAACGCCATCGCCATCCGTGACTGCGACCCCAAGGGTCCCCTCATGTTGTACGTCTCCAAGATGGTGCCGACCTCCGATAAGGGTCGTTTCTACGCTTTCGGTCGTGTCTTCTCCGGTACCGTCCGCTCTGGTCTCAAGGTCCGCATTCAGGGCCCCAACTACACCCCCGGCAAGAAGGAGGATCTCTTCATCAAGGCTGTCCAGCGTACCATTCTCATGATGGGTCGCTTCGTCGAGCCCATTGAGGATGTCCCTGCCGGTAACATTCTTGGTCTTGTCGGTATCGATCAGTTCTTGCTCAAGTCTGGTACCCTCACCACCAACGAGACCGCTCACAACCTGAAGGTCATGAAGTTCTCCGTCTCCCCTGTCGTGCAGCGCTCCGTCGAGGTCAAGAACGCCCAGGATCTTCCCAAGCTCGTCGAGGGTCTCAAGCGTCTGTCCAAGTCCGATCCTTGCGTTCTCACGTACATCTCCGACTCCGGTGAGCACGTTGTTGCCGGTGCCGGTGAGTTGCACTTGGAGATCTGCTTGAAGGATCTCGAGGAGGACCACGCCGGTGTTCCTCTCCGTGTCTCCGACCCCGTCGTCCAGTACCGTGAGACTGTCAACGGCACTTCAAGCATGACTGCTCTCTCCAAGTCGCCCAACAAGCATAACCGTCTCTACGTCACTGCTCAGCCTTTGGACGAGGAGGTTGCCCAGGCCATCGAGAGCGGCCAGATCGGCCCCCGTGACGATTTCAAGGCTCGTGCCCGTATCCTCGCCGACGAGCACGGCTGGGACGTCACCGATGCCCGTAAGATTTGGTGCTTCGGTCCCGACACCACCGGCGCCAACTTGCTCGTCGACCAGACCAAGGCCGTCCAGTACCTCAACGAAATCAAGGACTCCGTCGTCTCTGGTTTCCAGTGGGCTACCAAGGAAGGTCCCATCGGCGAGGAGCCCATGCGCTCCGTCCGCTTCAACATCATGGATGTCACTCTCCACGCCGATGCTATCCATCGTGGTGGTGGTCAGATCATCCCTACTGCTCGTCGTGTCCTGTATGCTGCTACGCTCCTTGCCGAGCCCGCCCTTCAGGAGCCCGTCTACCTGGTCGAGATCCAGGTGCCTGAGCAGGCTATGGGTGGTATCTACGGTGTGCTCACCCGCCGTCGTGGTCACGTCTTCGAGGAGAACCAGCGTGTCGGTACGCCTCTCTTCAACGTCAAGGCCTACCTCCCCGTCAACGAGTCCTTCGGTTTCACCGCCGATCTCCGATCACACACCGCCGGCCAGGCCTTCCCCCAGATGGTGTTCCATCACTGGCAGGTTCTCCAGGGTGGCTCGCCTCTTGACTCCTCCACCATGCCCGGTAAGATCGTCGCCGAGATGCGTAAGCGCAAGGGTATCAAGGTTGAGGTGCCGGGTGTCGAGAACGTAAGTGTACCCTTATCCCTCAGTGCATCAGCTGCTAACTCGGCCTCCAGTACTATGACAAGCTATAGAGAACGGGTTTCAAAAGTCGTAGAATTCCTTTTCTCTCATTCTTGGGACGGATGGTGGAAATGGGCATGCTCGTTATGAAAAGCCGCTGTTCACAAGAGAAATACCCCCGTGTCCCCAGGGCCGAGCGGGAATGACGGTACGAGCAGCTTCGTCCTGAGTGACTCGGTCAGAGTCCCCAACGAGAGACGGCTAATGCCCCGCTTCCTTTTGCTTGTTCTTGGGTGTGATGTAGTAAATGATATTCCAATACATGACCACATTTCTTGTTTCAACCATGCACTATCTGTTGTTCCGTGATTGTTGCGTATGCCGACCTGAGTGAAAGAAAGGCATGCTTCTATAGAATTGAGTGTGACAACTGGATAGCCCCATAAATGCACTATCGATACGGGCTCTTGGCGCGCTGGATCGCTGAGCTACCAGTAACTTGACCAAAACAGTTTGCGCAGTACCTGTCACCGCACCCCACGACTTTCACCTACCGATCGCTACTTGGCGCATATTGCTCTATCTTAATTCAAGAACGTTTCCTTCCCCAAACACCATAGCCGCCCGCAAACGAGCCTGAACGGACCTCGCGCCGACGCTGCGGAGCGTTCACCATGTTCCTGGCGGAGGATGACCGATCCGCGCTGAAGGATTGGATTATACCGAAGCTGGAGAAGATGCAAGTCTTGATATGAGATACTCTGTCCCTAGCTAACAGTCTGTAGTTCCGAGGCCGACGCCAGCATTCTCGCCGACTACGTGATTGCGCTCATAGGCGTAGACGACACCGAGGAGGCTGTCAAAGAGAACTGCCTCACATCTCTATCTGACTTCCTGCACGAGGGTTTGTCTGAATCACACCGCCGATCGTACACCTGCTCACGAATGCAGAGACTGCACCATTCATAGACGTAGTTCTATCTGCCGTAAAGACAAGGTCTTTCGTCCCATCTACTCCACCTGCTCCGGGCACAGTGCACACTGCTACCCTTGCCTCCAACACCGGTATCGAGGCTGTCCCAAACAACTCAGTCTCCACGCTTTCCGCTGCGGCGCCCGCTTTTAAACCCCCGACAGGTCCGGCCGCGCTTCTGGGAGAGCATCGACCTCCGGCTGGAGCACCGACGAGTCCATCGAATAGTCGTAATAGCGCGCCGAAGAGGAAATACAATGAGAGGGAGTCGAGCCAACCGTTCGACAGCTACGACCCGGCTCACAAGCGAGTCCGCGGGCGGGGTAGCAACAGTCGCAACGGTCATGTGAATCACAATGGAACAGCAGGCGGCGCGATGACTGGACCTCCTCATACTAGTGGCTCCTTTGGGGTGCCAGCGGGAATGATGGCCGGTTATCCGCCACCACCGGCGATGCCAGCTGGCTTCCCCGTTGGTCTCATACCGGACCCTATGGCGTTCCTCGCTATGATGGGCATGCCGATGCAAGCTCTGCCTGTTTCGCCCCCCAACTTCTACCCGAATGCGAACTCCGGCCGTGCGGGACGCTCTCGTGGCCACAAAGGACGATGCAGAGATTATGATACGAAGGGATACTGTGCGGCGGGTAGTGCCTGTCCGTACGAGCATGGAGGCGCGTTCATGATGCAGCCTCCCGTAGAAGGTATGATGTCCCGGCTTGCGAACTCCTTGTTCAATTCTATGACAGCTGCGAAGCAGTCGAGAGAACGTTTCTAACCATATCTCAGAGTATGACCCAAATCAAGCGCTTTTAGATCCCAATGGCTCGAGGAGCGCTCGCGGTTCTGATGGTGGTCCCCCAAACCGAAATCGAACTACAAACAACAAGAGTCGTAGTAGGGCATCGTTCTCTCAGGTCGGCGCCAATCATGATCGCAGTAATAGCACGATCGTCGTCGAACAGATACCCGAAGAGTACTTTACTGCAGACGCTGTCCGGGCTTTCTTCTCTCAGTTCGGGGAAATTGTAAATATCGAAATGCATCCATCCAAACGGCTGGCGATCGTCAAATTCGGTGATTACAATGCTGCGCGACGCGCATACGA
Source organism: Sporormia fimetaria CBS 119925 (assembly GCA_010093795.1). Classification (NCBI taxonomy): domain Eukaryota; kingdom Fungi; phylum Ascomycota; class Dothideomycetes; order Pleosporales; family Sporormiaceae; genus Sporormia; species Sporormia fimetaria. The sequence goes on from MU006564.1 coordinate 399,363, forward strand.
GAGCCCCAAAGTCATCTTTGACAACAGATTCGTCAAGGTATACTGGTACAAGAACCAGCCGAGGTTATCTCAGTCAGATGCTGCACAAGGGGACGTGAACGAGGAAGGGTACCAGCCACAGAAGCAAGACGAAGAAATGGTGGATATGGAGGAGTTCGAGAAACGTCAGGCTGAGGCCCAAAAAGCTTTTGAAGAGAGGCAGAAGTTGGCGCAGGAAGCAGAGGCTCGTCAGGCGGAACTAGAGCGCAGACTCCAGGAGATCGAGGATGAAAAACGACAGTTGCAGGAAGCGCTTCGAAAGAAAGCCACGAATGGCACAGCAAATGTCGGTGATGACAGTTTGGCCGACCAGCTCTCGTTGCTCCAAGCGGAGGCACAAGGCCTCAGTGCTGAACAAAGCACGTATCCGTTCAGAGGCCGCGGACGTGGTGGGTACCGTGGTGGGTATCGTGGTCGGGTCACGTTTGTGCCCAGAGGCCGTGGATATGCCCCATTTGGCGGAGGCTATCGTGGACGCGGAGGCGGCTATGCTCCTTTTGCAGGCGGTCGCAGCGGGGTGAAGAGGTTGGACAACCGACCCAAGCGTGTAGCCGTCTCCAATGTCGCGGTCGGTTCCAAGACGGAGGAAGCGCTTCGCGAGCACCTTGTTGTAAGTCAAAGCAAGCGCCTTTGTGTTCTTAAGTGTCTAACTTGTGCTCAGAAGAACTACGACTACGAGAGTGTGGAGCCGCATCCATCGCAGCCTGATACGCAGATTGTGGCTTTTAAGGAGCGGTACATGGCGGAAACAGTATGTTCCTTTATTTCCTTTACTGAGAGGTTTACTGACTCTGTGCAGTTCACCGACCTCGTTAGGCATGCGCCTGAGCTCTCTCACGTCGAGCTTGCTTGGGTGCCTAATACCGCTACAATGTCCAAAACGGAGCCATCTGGGCGTGATCAAATCAGCTCAGATGCAGATGCGAAGATGGATGAGGGCGGTGCAGAGGAGGCAGAACAGTCCTCTGAGCAAGCAAATGCGGAGGATACGAACGGCAACGCGAACGGAGGCGACGCGGACTACGATGTTGCAGACGATGAGGACCGATGGTTGGCCACTTAGACGCTGGTTGATATCTGTATGGTTCCAATTTTGCCACAGGGGGTGCCTCGAAGACGGGACGTGCAATGACGGCAGCTAGGTGATGGTTTGGCGGCGAGACTTCTCTGTACTCAGCTGCTGAAGGTATCTGTATCCATGGCTGCATTGCTTCGGCTGTTTACCGAAAATGTTCGTCAGAGGTTACTGGAGTGGTTTCAAGGTTGCTAGGAATCTTTGTAAGATACAACTTCGTTCCTGGACTAAGCAGGAATCGGTCTCCTTCGAACTGTTTTCACGTGTACGTGGTGCGTTCTGTGTCCGCTAGAAGAGCTCCTGGGAGCCAAAAACAAGTCTGGAAGTGGGCCTTGGTAATGAGGTTGCTGTTGAGCTTACAGGACATTGCATCTCACCTGTAGGTAGTCCTACGGATTGGCCAACTGTCACCTGCCTGCTGTATCACTGCAGAACAAAATTTTGCAAGATACTGCCGCTTATAGATAGACGTTATGATTTTAATGCGTGGACGTAAGGATGTCGAACCACCGGACCAAAGACGATAGCCGTTCCGAATCCCACGAATTGCGCTAGCCGTGTTTGGCTGGTGCAGCCTAGGACGGGCGACGATTGGCTGGAGCCCCTGGACTGCGATCATGTTAGCGTTTGGTGGAAAGTGCAGACGGCATGCCATTCTCTCGGCCAGCTCTCTAATCCACAACCCTGGGCAGGGTCACCGCTAGTCTCGACAATATTTAGGGAGTTCGCCGTCCCGACGCGCAATCTCTCCTCCCGCTCTGCCCACCCTCGTTGCTAACCCCCCTCAATCGCAAAAGAACGGGTCCCAGCGCACGTCGAGCGCCCCCCCCCCTCTCTCTCTGCGCCGCGCCACCGAACCCTCGCTCTCAATATGGCCGTCAACGGGACCTTCGTATCGCCAACGGCGGACGCGAAAGTCGCCCACCAGATTGCCCAGCTCAACGTCAAAGGCATCGTCTCTTCCCTCGTGAACGGCATGAACGGGTGGACCATTGCCCTCACTCTTCTTCTGGTGTGCGTGGCCTACGACCAGTGTGCGTGATAGCTCTTCAAACTTTTGCCCCCCGTACAAACCTGACACCCTGCAGTCAAGTACATCTGGAATAAGGGCTCAATCGTCGGTCCGAACTTCAAGACACCCTTCATTGGCCCTTTCCTCGAGTCTGTACATCCCGACTTCAACAAGTACCACCAGAAATGGGTCTCTGGCCCTCTGAGCTGTGTCTCCGTCTTCCACAAGTACGACTGCCTTTTTGCCTCGTTTCGCTCGACCCATGCTGATCTCCTGGTGCAGGTTCGTCGTTATCGCCTCCACCCGCGACATGGCGCGCAAGGTCTTCAATTCGCCTACCTTCGTCAAGCCGTGTGTCGTCGATGCCGCCTACAAGCTGCTCCGCCCTGAGAACTGGGTCTTTCTTGACGGCAAGCCGCATGTCGACTATCGCAAGGGATTGAACGGCCTTTTCACTCGCCAGGCCATCAACCAGTATATCCCCGGTCTTGAGGAGGTGTACAACGACTACTTCAAGCGCTTCGTCCACAAGTCCCAGGTCGAACTGGGTGGCAAGCCGACGCCCTTCATGCCCGAGTTCCGCGAGATGTTGACCGCCATCAGCTGCCGCACCTTCGTCGGCCACTACATGAACGAGGAGACGATCAAGAAGATTGCCGACGACTACTACCTGATTACTGCTGCGCTTGAGCTTGTCAACTTCCCCATTATCCTTCCCTTCACTAAGAGTTGGTACGGAAAGAAGGCGGCCGACATGGTCCTGGTTGAGTTTACAAAGTGCGCCGCGAAGAGCAAGGTCCGCATGGCTGCTGGAGGCGAAAAAGAGTGCATCCTGGATTTCTGGGTTGCCCAGATGCAAGAGTCGGAAGCATGGCGCGCCAAGGTTGCGTCTGGCGAACCCGTCGACGAGAGCGAGAAGCCGTCCATGCTCATCCGTGACTTCACTGATTTCGAAATCTCCATGACTCTTTTCACCTTCCTTTTCGCTAGCCAGGACGCGACTTCGTCTGCCGCTACGTGGCTGTTCCAGATCATGGCTGATCGTCCGGAAATCCTCGACAAGGTCCGCGAAGAGAACCTCGCCATGCGCAACGGCGACAGGCACGCGCATCTGTCCCTGGACCAAATCGAGAGCATGCCTTGGACGCGCGCAGTGGTCAAGGAGGTCCTGCGCTACCGCCCGCCCGTAATCATGGTTCCCTATCTCGCGAAGAAGGACTTCCCCATCACCGACACGTACACTGCTCCCAAGGGTTCCATGGTCATCCCCGCCACCTGGCTTGCGCTGCACGATCAGGAGGCGTACCCTGACCCTGAGTCGTTTGTCCCCGAACGCTGGATCACTGGCGATGCGGACAAGCAGACCAAGAACTGGCTCGTGTTTGGGACCGGCCCTCACTATTGCTTGGGACAGGTCTATGCGCAGGCGAATCTTATGCTCATGATCGGCAAGGCGAGCATGCTTCTGGACTGGAAGCACACCATCACGCCCAAGAGCGAGGAGATTAAGGTGTTTGCCACCATTTTCCCTATGGTATGTTATTCGATGATTGCTCAAGATAGAAAAGCTGACGAGGCACAGGACGACTGCCTTCTTACTTTCAGCGAGCGCAAAGCATAGGCCGATACCCGTTCGATTTTCTACATGACGTGCACCATGTTCCTGAAGCACATCTGTCAATACCGTATGATTTCTTCGAAACCCTGAGCTCGCTCGGTGGTCCGGCTTTTTGGCCATTTTGGTTTAATGATTGAGGAAAGGCTTCTTGGGGTGTTTGGGCTGGAGAGAGTTGCCTTCGACAGGCACAATTTAGAGACTCTATTCTAGGATATGACAGGGTTTTAATATTGTCCGGAAGACAATGGACATGATCGAAGCAGATGTATAGGAGCAGGGCGCCTCGAGTAGAACGCCTGAAGTGGGGACGAGGGGAGGAACGAGGACAGAGAAGATGTAAACAGTAATTGTAGTTGAGAATCAGGATCATTTGACCCTTACGACTGCGGCCACTGGTGTCGCTCCACGTGTATCATCACATGCCGGGCTCTGCTGGGTCCGTAAGGCTGAGTTGTGTGACTGCATGTCTCAGTCGTCCCATCTCGGGGTGGAGCTATGACCACCCGAGTTGTATTTCTCCGCAACGATTATACCGACAACCTCACTACAACACATTCTCTAAATCTACGAACCACCAGCTCAGATATTCAAGACCTCGCATCCCACTCCAAAATAAAACCCCCACCATGGCGGCCTCCCCCCGCATCGGCCCCGACCCCTCCTACGTCCACGTCGCGCAATCCTACCTCACCCAACGCCAAATCGACAGGTGCCTCGTGGCCCTCAACACCAAAGGCGCCCGCGAAGACGCCGCGCGACTCCAAGGCGTCGCCTGGATCGACAGCGTGCGGCGCAGTCTCCAACTCCCGATCCGCACCTACAACACAGCCTGCATCTACTACCACAAGTTCCGCTTAAAGCACGCCGAGCCGTCATACAACTGGGCGGACGCGTCAGCAGCCGCCCTATTCGCCGCTTGTAAAATCGAGGACACATTAAAGAAGAGTCGAGATATCTTATGTGCGCATTATAATCTGAAGAAGAGCCCGGGGGAGATGTTGGCGCCGGATGATGCGAGGTTTGAGGGGGGGAGTAAGGTGATTATTGGGCTTGAGAGGATGATGCTCGAGGCTGCGGGGTTTGATTTTCGGACGAGGCATCCGGGGAGGGTGCTTGTAAAGGTTGGGAGGAGGGTGGGGTTTGAGGTGGAAAAGGAGGGTAGGACGAGTTGGCATGTGGCTCTGGATGCGTATCGCACGTTTGCGCCGCTCAAGCAGACGGCGAGTACGGTTGCGTTTGCGTGTTTGGAGGTTGCGGCGAGGTTGCATGGGAGGGGGGTCGAGGGGTTGGTGGAGATGAGGGAGAATAGAAGGTGGGGGACGAGTAGGGCGGAGGTTATGGGTATGTTGATTCCTCTCCTTTCCTATCCATCGTTGTTGTTTGAGCTGATGGTGAACAGAAACTATCCTCGACCTCCTAGACCTCTACACGCATTACCGCACCGGCACCATCGTCGGCCCCATGTACCCCCTCGAAACCTTCATCTCCATCCGCATCCAGCTCAACGAGGAAGCCGCCGCGAAAAGCATCCCCAGATTCGCAGACACACCTACTGCACAAGAAACAAACGGCGTCGCAAGCAGTAAACCGACAAACGGCACAACCGCAACATCTACAAGCCCCGACACCCCGCTGAGCCCCAATACAATCCCGCCAACGCCCAGGTCTGCCGGTACAAGAAACCCAGGCACGGTTCGCTACATGCTCGACCCGTCGCGAGCGCGCGAAGAGCGAGAGATCGTAGAACGGTATTTCCGAGAGCCGACGGAGGAGACGGAAGATGTGGAGAAGAGCGTGCGTTGACACATGTTTTCTCCCCGCACATCTACTTTCTCCGAGAGATGCAAGATACAAGCTGCAAGCTAAAGAAAGTTGTCTAGGGTGGATCCTCCATTCCAACTCGGCCTGCGAGACAAAACCTGCCCCGTGTTCAAGGTCCGACAGTGATTCGGCATCCGTCTGGGGACATGAGGAGAAGTGTGCGTGGAGATATGCTGTTATCGTGGCATACATACCTTGGTACTGCGTTTGATGAGAATCGGTATGCTAAAGCATGTACGTAGGTCCAGTACAACCCTGCGACGAGAGTTTGGCCTGTAGTGCCGAGGTTTTTTGAGAAGCCGAAGCGGAAATAGAACTGTTGCGCACCTACAGGGAAATTGAGGACGAGGATGATGGCATGGGATGGACAAAGAACGGTCGAGGGAGGGGAAGCTGATGGTTTTGGTGATTATGGATGGTTACGAGAGGATAGGCGGTTCGCTGCAGGTTGTGACAATGGGGTATTGCTAATAACGGGAACGCGGAGAACGAGAGAGAGATACCTAGGACGCTGGGCGCATCTCAATGTTAAACATGTCGTCCGATGACTGTGCTTGTTTACAACACGCAAGCGCGGCCACATTCTTCCAGGTGTTCGGAAATAGGGTTTCCAGAATGTCAGAGTTCCAATGTAATACAAAGGTACCCTCTGTCAAATCTTAGTAGATAGGAAGTAGTATACACAAGGGTATCTTGATAGTCTATCCTGCCATAATCCCAGCAATTATAATTCCCTGAATCATCCTATTTCGAAACATCCCCTCGATAACCATACACTATCATACACTGCTCATAATAGCCCCTTCACCTTGGTTGAAAGAATCCCCTACCTTCCCCGATTATAACCCCCCTCCTCTGCTCAACCTCTCCCTCACCAATCCTCAACCCCTTCACCCCCTTCAACCCCATCTTCCCCACAACCTTCTTACTAATCATCGGCGACTCCGGACATCCCATCGCCTTCGCGTACTCGTTCGCCAGCGCCACAATCCCATCAGCGTTCATCCGCAACTTCTTCATATACGTCTTGTAGTAACCCAGGAACGCCTGATACGCCTTGGCCTTCGTGTCCTCGTCCACTTCCGCGCACGCCCGATCGATCTGCATATAGTACGGCTCGAGGCTCGCCGCCAGCTCCTGCGGATAAGGTTTGATAGGGAGCTTTGGGTTGGTTTTCACGAAGAAGGCTTCGTCTTCGAAGAGGAGAATGACGGCGCGGCCGTCGCGACCTGCGCGCGCTGTGCGTCCGACGCGATGGACGTACTGTTCGCCGGACGAGGGGAGGCCGAGTTGCACGACGAGACCGACGTTCGGGAAGTCCATGCCGCGGCCTACGACGTCGCTGGCGAGCAGGATGCCCGCTTTCGCGGCTTTGAACTCTTCGGTTGTGCGGGTGCGCGGGCCTTGCGACATGCGGCTGTGGAGCTCGAAGACGCGAAATTGGGGGAGCGCGGCTTTGATTAGGTCGTGGAGGAAGGCGACGCCGCGGGCCGTGGTGCCGAAGACGATGACTTTGAAGTCGTCTGGGGCGGCGGTGTACTCTTTGTCGATGAGCGCGAGGAGAGCGGCAAAGCTTTGTTTGATGTCGGGTACGATGACGGAGAACTGGGGTACGCGGTCGACGGTGGGGGTCTCGTTGGGATCGATGGTGGAGAGGGAGGTGTAGCCCGGGGAGAGGACGATGTTGACGACTTCTTTGACTTCTTTGGGCAGCGTGGCGGAGAAACACATGCCTTGCCAGCCGGAGCGCTTGGGGGGTATACTGCGGAGGATCTTGCGCACGGCGGGCGCGAAGCCCTGGTCCAGCATCTGGTCGGCCTCATCGAGCACCACTGTCTTGAGGTCTTTGAAGCGTTCACGGACTTCCTCCTCGCCCAGTATGTCGTCCAGACGGCCAGGAGTGGCTACCATGACTGTAGGGTTGCCGTTCAGAAACTTGTTCAGAGCGGACGCCTTGGCCGTTCCACCGAAAGCCGTGTGGCATTCGATTTTTTGGTGGCGCGGAAGGCATGCCGTGATCCCATCACATTCCTTCGCGATTTGTTGTGCCAGTTCGCGTGTCGGGCAAATGACGAGAATGCCTACTTGGCCACGAGCCGGCCGGTTTCCTTCGAGCAGGTTCTGAATCGCGGGGAGGAGGAACGCGGCTGTCTTGCCTGTACCGGTTTTGGCTTGCACGAGGCAGTCGGAGGAGAGCGATGGGAGTTTTGAAAATACTTCTTCTTGGACTGGAGACATGTACCTGCAGAATTCAGCATTGGGCCGCCTTGAATGCGGACTCGTCCTTGTAGCTAAAGATGCCGCTTTGAGAGTTCACTTACTTGAATCCCATGTTCTCCAAACCCTGCAGTAGGTCGTCGTTCAGTTTGCCCTTAAGGCTTGAGAACGGTACTCCTCCCTCATGCGCAACTGACTCGTCAGCCAACACAGCTGTGTCTGCTGGCAGTGATACTCCGCCCTCATGTGCCCGCGGCACCTCTGGAGCAGCCGACCGAGGGGCTCTCGCTGGCCTGGTCGAAAAGAGCGCTTTACCATCACCACCCGAGCCGCCCAAGGTCCCGTCAACGCCAGAGGGTTTCGGCCGGCTATGCCTGTATGGATGTCCCCTTCTTTTTCCACCTCTTCCTCTCGTCTCGTTATTGTTTCCGGTTCGCGGCGCCATCGTGACAGTCGAGAAGCTGGATGTTGGTGCTGCTAGGTGGCGGATGTTTTGTGTGCGAGAAAAGGTGCGGGCAAGACCGAACTGAGCGGTGAAAGAACGCCGCGACAAAGTGAGGAACGCACTTCCCATGCCAAGTCAGTTCCAAGGATATATTGTATTACTAGCACCTAGGTACAGTACACAGTGAATCAACAGGAAGATGATAAAAAACAGAATGCAAGTCTTGTAACGGCCCGATGTTCTGAAGGATCGGCGTCGTTCCTGGACGCGCCAGTGACTTTTGCCCGGAGAGGATGAACATTCATCCGTGCATTTGCTGAGTAAGCCCCATGCACATCCAGTCACGCCTCAAGTAAGCTCCTTCACGGCCCCTGAACTCCTTTTAACTCCAGGACTGGCTCAATCCATGTGTTCAACGCCTGATCTATTAGCCACCCTTTTTTGTGCCAGCCGTAGTCCACACGTCCAACAAGCCCCTCCCAGCAAAGCCTCTCGCGGTTTAGTGAACTGACAGATCCGCAACAACCAATCCAACTTGCAACCTCCACTTGGCTCAGGGTCCGAGTCCCAGAAGCCGTGGCACAAGATGACACGCTCCCCCTCTAAAAAGTCGTGGGAAGTGATAGCTCAGGAAGCTCAAGACTATCGGGACTCGACCATCAACACACTTTCCCCAGCACCGCCTGATGTGCCCAACAAACTCCCCAAGAGCACGTTCTTTTTGCCTTGTACACTACTTGACCCTGCCATAACAGCCATCACAAGTCTGGCACCAGAAAAACTCCTCTCTGCGCTTGCTAGCGGCCAATTAACCGCGGTTGCTGTTACAGAGGCGTACCTCCAAGCTGCTGCTGTTGCTCACCGCCTCGTCAACTGCCTCACCGAGTTGCTACCGGATCTTGCCCTTCCGAGGGCGAGGGACCTTGATGCCTACTTCCAACAGCATGGGAAACCCATTGGGCCTCTGCACGGCTTACCCATCAGCGTCAAGGAACATCTTGGCTTCAAAGGGCTGCGTTGCACTACTGGATACGTCTCTCATTGGGGCAATATTGCAAAGGAAGATGCCCATGTCCTCCAGATTCTCTCAGAGGCAGGTGCAGTCTTTCATTGCCGGACGACCGTTCCCCAAACGATGATGCATCTGGAAACGGACTCGAACCTGTACGGAGTTACAGTGAACCCTCACAATTCTTCACTGACTTCGGGCGGGTCCTCTGGTGGAGAAGGGGCGCTGGTAGCTCTCAGGGGGTCGCCTCTCGGAATTGGTTCCGATGTAGGTGGCAGTATCCGCAACCCAGCTGCAAATTGTGGGGTTTACGGTTTGAAGCCGACGGCCTTTCGCATACCTACCGATGGTTGGGGTTACCTGATGGCTGGGGCTGACCACGTGGAAAGCGTCCTTGGGCCTTTGTCAACCTCTCTATCCGGACTTCGGGTGTTCATGAAAGCAATTATCGACTCACAGCCGTGGCTCACCGAGCCTGCGTTGTTTCCCATGCCGTGGAGAAAGGTGGAGCTTCCGAGTACAGTGAAGATAGGGGTCATATGGCACGATGGAATGGTGGCGCCCCACCCACCCATCAAGCGCGCCCTTCGTCTCATGGCCGAGAAGCTCAAAAAGGCGGGCTTCGAAGTTGTTGATTTTCCGCCATATCTGCATGACGAAGCATGGGCTATCATCTCATCGCTGTACTACCCGGACGGCGGTGAATATGATGCAGGCGCTATAGACAGCTCCGGCGAGCCCTGGAGACCGCTCTCTACATGGATCATTAAAGAAAATCCCTGTGTGAAGAAATTGGACGTCGGAAAGCTGACATACTGGCTTGAAGAGCGTGAAGCGTACCGCAAGGAGTATGCACAGCACTGGAATCGACTAGGCGTAGATGCTGTCTTGTGCCCCGTTGGGCCCGGTGTCGCTCCCAGGCATAACACGGCGAAGTATTGGTGTTACACGAGCCAGTGGAATCTGCTCGACTACCCAGGAGTAGTCTTCCCTGTGTGCAAAGTGGACACAGGATTAGACCCCCTAGAGGACGACTTTGAGCCGATGAGCGGCCATGATGCGGATAACCACAAGCTCTACGATGCGGCCGAGTTCCACGGCGTTCCCGTTGGCTTACAGCTGGTAGGGAGAAGGTTCGAAGATGAGAAGGTCCTAAGAATAGCGGAGATCCTGGAGGCAAAGATCGGCTTTCCTTTTGACGACTCGTGATGCCCGGGTTCATGTAGCCGCGCAGTGTTGATCAGTTCCTGGGCGTTTCGGCGGTGCCGGCTTGCTGGCAAAGCCTATCAGAGTGAGAGGACAGAAAGCGTGCTCTTTCCATGGAATATGATAGGTCTCCATTTGAATTCACTCAAACAGTTGGCGAGGTGTGAGCTTGAGGGGCGTATGGTAGAACGTTCCCCGATCTGCGACTTCCGGGTTCGTCCAAGTGTAGCGTCTTGGCGCTCCTCTTAATTCAACCTTTGGCCTGTCCCCCGTGTCTCTCTTAAGAGAGTACCGTCAGCCTCGAGCAGCATTGCTTTTTCGTTTGATCGACACTCCGAACAGCCCAAGATTGGCCCTGCATGTACTGTCTTGCCTTTTCGCCAATCATCACTCTCTTACCCCTCTTCTAAATGTACGCCTGCCTACCCGCCCGGAGAAGCACGCGTAACAGTTGCGCGACATACGCCTGAGACACGACCGCGTGCCCTCTTAAACCCGCTCCAAAAGCGCGATTTTCTTCTCATCTGTACAGATGCCCAACTCCAAATAGTCGCGCCCAACGCAGATCGGTATGGGGCTTTCAGCCGCCAATGGCATGGCCATCAGTACGCCAGCAGCTCACAAGGTCGCGGTTTCGTCTCAACGTCGGCTTGACTGTAACCCCGGTTTTCGGTTACTAGCTATTTGAGAATCCCATTCATTTGCGAAGAAGCAGGCTTGATCCAATCAGCCTCCAGTGAAGGACTCCTAAGCAGAAGCACCGTACCTCTGACCTCGGAGGTCGGCCTCCTAAGCGACCATTGCAGCCGTGGGGGTGCAGATGTGCCCATGTTGAAATTCACTACCACCTTCTAGGTTCTCGCAACTCTGCATAATCGAGATCTCTGCGTTGCCTACTGCGCGGCTAGATATATCCGGAACTTACTACACCTCTGGAAGCACCGTCTCCTTTTAGGGGTCGCTAGAGATCGTCAATCCTCATCTCACAGCTACCTCTTTTTTCTAGCCCATCGCCGATTGGACTTCTTCTTGGGATTTCAAGAATCTTTGTTCAACTTCCCAGTGACGTTCAATTCCTCACGAAATCGACCTTGCCGCTTCAACCTCTTCCGAGCACTACTTAGGACATATGACCGATATCTGATTGAACATTGGTTTCTTGCGTTTGGAATCGATCTTCCATTTGGTTGCATCCCGACGATACGTTTCTGTGAGCGACTTTTACAGTCCCAGAGTTCCCTCTTATACGACCATCAAGCGGAAAACCAAGCAAATTGCGCAAGAGATGGAAATGGAACGCAATTGCTCTCCTGTCCTCCCAAGGAAGTCCTTCATTCGACGCGCGCGGTATCCTGCCGAGAATGACCCTCCATGGGAGGGGCTCGAGTTCATCTGGCCCGTGGGTTCGGACGAGTTGGGGGACGAGCTTCGGCATGCCTATCCTCAGGGAAAGGATCTCAGGCAACGCAAACATATGGCCACGATCGATCATCTCAAGATGGAGCTGGAAGCAATGCAAATCTCAGCCACGGCGCGTTTGAACTCCATCGCAACCAGCACCACCGGCAGAAGTACATCACAAGAAGCCACCTATAATTCTCAGGAGATAGTAGGATTGACGAGCAGGAGGCAAAGCATTTCTCATCGCACATCCCCCTCCCCCAGCTCTCTAGGGTCCCCTAGCTTACGCGAACCGTTCCGCCAGGAATTCGCGCACACTAGCACTGGTGAGGCTCCAGTGACCGCAGGCCCGGTGGCTACACCCCAGACACTCGTTTTCAATGTGGCAGACCTGAAGCCGATGCAGCCCAAGACAAAGAAGAAGATGTCGAAGCAGGAGCTGCATGAATACAAGATGAGGCGAATCAGGGGTGCCTGCGATAGGTGTAGACGGACAAAGGCCAAAGTATTCGAGGTTAGCCATGTTGAAGCTTTGAAAACTGATACTTCGTAGTGCACCCACGATCCCGACATTGGAGAAGCATCCGAGATTACAGCTCGACCGAAAAGGTGAGTTGTGTGCCTGGTCGATCCTGGTCCTTACTCGTTGCTAGGACCGGCTCTCCAGCGCTTGATGATGCCTACCCGGGCCCTCTGAAGTTGCGGAAGTCCATGCATGATGCGGCGGAACAACACCCAGCCCCAGATCGTGATCCAGTGCACGGCTCTACTCATTTCGCGGAGCCAGATGGTACGGCTGAGCACGCTCCCCTCGCTGCCACCGCCAGTGGGGGCTGGAATCACATTGGAAATCAATCAGATGGGTACGTAGACAATGTTTTCTTCCAAGAGGGTTATACTTCCGGAACTCGCAGCCCTGGATGGGGACAGTACCACCTGGAGAACGCCGGACATATCCAGACTGGACACCACGTAGATATACCACCGAATGCGGAAGGATCTCATCTATTTGGCGCTACCCTAAGTGCCGCTCCAGACTCACATTTGCTCAATCCGGACTTAACCTTGAATGCCATTTGGATGGACCAGGAAGACCAGGGAACCACGGACGACCCGACTAGGTAACAGAGACATTGCACTTGGATCTCAAAAAGTCAACATTGGAACTCCAGAAACTTGGTTAAGCGCTGACTAGGCTGAAACATATTGACCATGGCCCCTTTTCCGGGATTCTGAGTATGAGGGTCTTTCCACGGACATGTGTTCTTCGATAGTCCCGGTTCCATCAGATCAGGAAAGATGCTGGCCAGATGTTCCCGACGCACCTCAACAGATGGCTCAATACAACCAAAGCAGATACCCGCCATTTGTTCAGTAAGATTCAGGCCCCCGCCAGCATATAGAGCCCACGCATAGTCCAGGGTTTGGAGGAACTATGATACGCAGCCGTCCGATGCAACCGCCTAGCTTTCTCCATTTGGTCAAGAAACAGATTTTCCTGAAGGTACGGTACAATCAACGCGATGAAACGGCCTGCACTCGCCCTCTGCAGAGGTTTCCAAAGGGATTCCAGGGAAGTTCGATCCATGCGAGAGAACTAAGGAGACATGTTTGCTTTTGCCTCAAGGACCCTAAAGGAATGACTAACAACCAGCTTACGGCGGACATGACATCCATTTTGTTGCTATTCCTATTGGCCGTTTGGATATACGCTATTCCCGGGAAGCCAGGACCCCTCAAGCCTGCCTCGGTTCGGATTACCTCGGATCTGTCTCCTTTCCTCTCAAGCTTTTGGTGTTGGAGCGTCCGAAGGGGGTGTTGTCAGTCGAAGCCGGAAAGTCACGATGATGGTTTAGAGGGTGTAATGTACGACTGGTGCAGTTGCCATTGCACTAGTCGACCGCTTTGTCTTGAATGCCAACCACGTTCATTCGTCCTGGGATCCAGATTGCGTCACGTCATTCTTACGAGCTCAATTTAGGCACAGTGTACATCTCACGTACTACTCCTGATACAGCTTTCCCTACAGGATACGTTTGGGATCGACAATCCACTCGGTCAAACGTTGGTGTCAGGCTGGGGACTCCGTTTTTTCTTTTAGACCTCCATGTCAGGACTACCCAAGTATATCCTGTCCCTTCCGTTCGGTTCTAATTTCTTCGCTCCAAGGTACTTCTTAGTGGGATGTGAGCTGACTGTTTTAGGGTATCCCCACACACGAGCCCAAGGCGTTGAGTTGACAGGTGTGCGCTTATGCGATGGAAGCGGACACTGGGCAACAGCGCGTCCACACATGTGCTGCTATGTCGGCGCACCTACGACAAAGCCTGTGAGACCGGTCTATGTACTTTTGCGCACATGCGCAAAACATCAGTACGTTACGGAGAAGTGGCTTGCGCTTACTTTCAGATAAGAATGGGCGAGATAGCGGCGTGGAGGCTGGAACTGTGGTTCACTGACCAGTCCAAAGACCAAGCAACTCAAAGCGACGAGCCCGCATCCTTCAAGCACGATGTAGCAGGAGCTATACGAGGCCAACAAGGATGTTTTATCGAAAGCCATGTTGTGTGACGGAAGAATGATTAGAAGCCGATTCTGGCTAAGGCCTCGTGGACTTCGTCGTACACTCGTAATGAAAGCACGAGGTACGAGCATTGCAGTTTTGAAGAGCGCGACGGATGTTAGCAGCATAGCCATACGAGATCTTCATGGAGTGCTCCCTCATTTGATTGTACATGCCCAGGTGGTGAGGGACTGGCATTCTTGTAGTCAGGGGCCCTCTCCCACTCCGCGCCGCAGTTTCCTGGCCGAGTTTGGACTGTTTCACCAGTCGGAGATTTTAGCCGTGTTGAACGTGCCTCTTCTTGGCAGCTCATGTTGCACAAGATGGTTAAAATACTGAACTCTGCCCCGCGGCAAAATGAGGAAATATAGAATTGCAGACGCCGATGGATTATCTGACCGCGACGCAATCGTATGGGTGTACGAGTTGCAGTTGGCAGTTGGGCAATATCATTCGACCCGCGATGTCTGCTAGAGGTGAATTCTCGCCCCAGTTACGGCCCCGGAGCTATCCGTACACAGTAGACGCCGGGGCACCCAAGCCTCAAGTACAGACGCGCCCGATCACAAGGCGCATCAAACGCCGCATTGGTATATATTCAGACTTGATTCCCAACCCCGCTGTCTGTCTCGCTCCTTTAACTTCCACACGCGATCATGTCGACTGAGAAAGCGGCCTTTGAACTTCAAGACGTCGAGCAGCAGCAGCTCGTCTCCCCGGAAGAAGAAGGCCACATCAAGGCCAGCACCCTTGCAGCAGAGGGCCTTCTCCTGCTCGCCAGTCTCCCTATCGGACTCTTCCAGGCTTTCTCGCTGTGGTACTTCTATTACAGCACCACTCCGCTCCCGTGGGTCGATCAACTTGTTCCAGGCATCAACCACCTCGCCCAAGGACTGCCGCCAACCGTCCGGTCCACGCTTCCGACCGCCCTGGTCTTCTTCGTGGCCAGCTCCTTCATCGCAGCCCCCGGCAAAGTCGAGCTTGCGAGGTGCTTGACGCTGTTCTGCTACCTTGTCGGCTCGACGTGGGGTGCCGTAGCATTGAGTTGGGAGCTCAGTTAGGCTAGCCACTTCGGGTTAGCGTGAGCACTGCGATAGCGGAGCGGAGAGCTGTCGGAGGTCTGGATAAAAACACTCGTGCTCGCCACGACCCTGTTGCGGACTTCAAAGCTGTGCATCTGCTGAATCCAAGTCTGGTAAGTTGTCTGATCTTCATTTGACGTTGTGCGATGGCATTAGGAGTCATTCTGCTGCAGAGTCGGCTCTGAGTCAACAACGAGAGCTCCCCACTTTAAGGCTTCAAAGCTTTTTGCCTCAATCAAGCAGCTAACAGTGTAAAGAAATATGTCGCTCACTCGTCCCAATCCTCGTATTCTCTCGCGTCGCCTTATTCTTTCCGGAAACCAGCGCCGGAACTATGCTGCGCCCGGCGAGGGAAGCATCCCGCCCGCAAAGAAGAAATACGTGCCCACAGCTGGAACATACCCGCTCGGCTTCAAAGTAGGCAGCGCGCATGTCGGCGTAAAAGCCAGTAACACCCGCTTCGATGATCTCGCCCTCGTCGCCTCGGAGTCACCATGTTCGGCCGCCGCCGTCTTCACGACGAACAAGTTCCAAGCCGCCCCAGTAACCGTGTCTCGCGAAATGCTGCGCAAGAGGAAGGGTGACGGAGTCAGAGCGGTCATTGTGAACTCTGGGTGTGCAAACGCTGTAACAGGACGAGGCGGTATAGAGGACGCAAAGGCTATGGCAGAGCAGACCGACGAGTGCTTCATCAGGGACGACAATGGTGAAGCCGACGGAAATGGCAGCCGTACAATCGTCATGAGCACGGGTGTCATAGGCCAACGGTAGGTCACCTAACCAACACGAGATGCCTCGGAGACTGATTCATGGCAGCCTCCCCATCCAAAAGATTACAAGCAAGCTCCCTACAGTCTACACCAATCTAGGCTCAACACACGAGCACTGGCTGTCCACCGCTCGTGCCATCATGACAACCGACACCTTTCCCAAGCTCCTCTCGCGCACATTCACTCTCCCCTCTTCACCAGAGACCACCTACCACATTGCCGGCATGACCAAGGGCGCTGGCATGATCCACCCCAACATGGCCACTCTACTGGGCATCGTCTGCACCGACGCACCCATTGCCCCCTCACCACTACATTCACTCCTTACCGACGCCATAACCCAATCTTTCAACAGCATAACCATCGACGGAGATACCTCAACAAACGACACCGTCGCCATCCTTGCCAACGGCGCCGCAGGGGGCAAGACCATCACGTCAACGGACTCGGAAGACTACGCCGCCATGCTGAAAACGCTCACCACCTTCGCCATCGACCTCGCCCAACTCGTCGTCCGCGACGGCGAGGGCGCGACCAAATTCGTCACCGTCCGCGTCACAGGCGCCGCTTCCTACACCGACGCAAAGCGCGTTGCAAACAGCATCGCCCGCTCCCCGCTCGTCAAGACTGCCCTCTACGGCAAAGACGCAAACTGGGGCCGCATCCTATGCGCCACTGGCTACGCCGAGGGCGTCGAGTCCGTGGTCCCCGAGCGCACGACCGTGAGCTTTGTTCCTGTGGACGGCAGCCCGGAGCTCAAGCTGTTGGTGCGGGGCGAGCCTGAGGCTGTGGATGAGGAGCGCGCGGCGAAGATTTTGGAGAATGAGGATTTGGAGATTGTGGTTAGGTTGAATGATAGGGGGGAGGGCGTGCAGGGTGAGGAGGGGGCGGAGGCGGTGGTTTGGACGTGCGATTTTAGTCATGAGTATGTTACTATTAATGGGGATTATAGGACCTAGAGGAGGGTAGAAATATAGAGGGGATTGGTGTTGGGAATGATTTTTGTTTTCAAAGGTTGCATTTGAGAGTTATGGGATAGTGATGCGGTCGAGTGCAAGTCTGTGATCCCTCTGCATTAATGTTGATCCCCTGAATCTCCCTGCCATTCATGGATCCAACACAACGACAGTCCGCACACCACCACCCTGTTCAGCTAAACTACTCCGCCACCCTACACCAACAACACTATCCCAAGCGCCCTCTCTCCCTCAGCGTGGCTGTGTACCCCAACCCTTGGGAATCAACACTTCCACCCTTCGCCCTATCGGGTACCGAAAAAAACACTTCCCACCGCCCCATTATATGATGTATTATCATTGTAACTCCCTCATTCTCCCCCTACTCTTGCAACTGAACCCAAACCCACAGCCGTGGAAACGGGAAATGAGGCGGTGGGTGAGGTGGCGAGGCGAGATAGGGAAACGGGTCTTGCCAATGCTGTAGATTGGGTAGAATGTGTGGATTTTCAGGCGTTGAAGGGAGGGGTGGATGAGATGAGAGGAGATGAGTGTATGAGGTGTGTGGATATGAGGGTGTGGATATGAGGGTGTGGATATGAGGGTGTGGATATGAGGGTGTGGATATGAGCCGTGCCGACGATGGGGTGAAGCGGGCGTACTACTACCAGAGGTGTCTGTAATTGTTCTCGGCAAGGCTTTCCGGTGAGGGGTTGTAGCAACGTTCTGGAGTTCGAGTGGATGTAGTAGACGAGCATGCTTGTAAGCGTTTGGTTATGTGGAAGAGGGTAGTAAGATGTTCGTGTATCGGAAGAATGAAGTGGATGGTTTGGCGATGGTTTGGGAATGTCGGAGTTGGGATACCCTTGATGTTGATTGGTGTCTGGAAGTCCGGTGAAGGCAGGTAGAGAGCGCAACTGGTGGTAATCTCTGTGAATGGGCCTTGTAAAGAATACTGGCACGTATCCAAGAGTCCCCTTCTTCTATCTCTAGGACTGTTACAAGGTGCTCTTCCATCCTATCCTGCGCCACTCGTCCCGCCATGTCCATTGCCATTTGCTTGTCCATGGCCATTTGCTTGTCCTTTGCCACCTTGTTGTCCAATGCCATTTGCTTGGTCTTTGCCGCATTCCATCTTCTTCTTATCCCACTGCACTGCATAAGGTCAGCAACATGGCCCCCCGCATCGAGCAATAGCACTTACAGCAGCATGTATAGCAAGTCCACCCGTTCGGCCCCCAGCTCCATTTGTTCCACGTGGAAACCATACTGCCGCACTCGCTACACGCATAAGGAGGCTTTGATCGATCCTTGCTTTTCGCGTTTTCTTCGCCATTTGCTTTCCCCGCAGTCCTGTTGTTCTCGCCGCTTTTCGCTTGTCCTGCGTTGAGAGGGACATCCGTACCTGAAGAAAACATTACCCCCCAATCCACATTCAGTTCGCCCTCAGGCAGGTCCAAGGGGTTATTCTGAGCTCCGAAAGATGTCTACCTCGGTGAAGTCCAAAGGTTTGTTCTGATTCAACGCGTTCCCGGCCTCAGCTATGTCCATAGGGGTATTTGGATCTCCGACAGTCCCTTCCTCGGGTGAGTCCAAAGGAGCATTCTGATCTCCGATAATTTCTCCCTCAGTCAATTCCATAGAATTGTCTTGGTCTCCGACGCTTTCTCCCCCAGTCCAATTCATAAGTTCCTCAATCAAGTCCATCGAAACATTCTGATCTCCGACGCTGTCTCCCTCGATCAGGTCCCCAGGGTCGTTCTGCTTTCCGCCACTTGCTTCACCAGTGTTATGAGTGACATTTCGACCTACGTAACACATGTTCTCCCAGTCAAAGTCCAAGTCGGGACCTCCTTTCTCGTTAAGGTCTAAAGTCGTATTCTGATCTCCGATATTTGCGTCCCCCGAGTTGCGAGCCACATTTTGCTTGCTGCTACTTGCTTCACCTGCGTCGATGGCGGCAGTCTGACCTGTGTGAACAATGGTTCCCTAGTCCATTCCATCTAGGTCCGTCGTCGTATTCTGATTTCCGACAGCTGCATCTCCCAGGTTTCGAGTCATATTCTGCTGTCCGGCAATTTCCTGGGAGCCAGATGTTTGGGGTGCACTTGCTTGGGGAGCATTTTCTTGATTTTCGGATGCTTGCGGAGCATTTGCTTTATTTCCACGTGCTTGGGGTTCACTTGTCTGATCCCCTCTTCCTCGTGTTTCTCCTGCTCGTGTCCCACTTGCTTGTGTCCCACTTGCTCGCCAGGAGTCCACAGTTAGTTCTATCTGAGGCACCCAGGGAGGCGGAACTAGCTGAAGGCCAGGCAGAGGCGGAGCAACCTGAGAGCCTTGTGAACCCCCACTTGCTCGCCAGGAGCCACAGTTAACTCTATCTGAGGCACCCACGGATGAGGACCTTGTTGAGGTCCAGGCAGAGGCGGAGCAACCTGAGAGCCTTGTGAACCTTGAGGCAGTAAGGCCAGGTATCCAGGCATAGACGGAGCGACCTGAGAGCCTGACATAGATGGACCTGGCTGAGAGTCCCACGGATGTGGAGCTAGCTGAGGTCCAGGCACCTGCGGAGCGACCCGAACGCCTTGTGGACCCTTGAACAGTAAGACGTTGGAGCCGGATATAGTTGGAGCCATCTCAAAGCCGGGCAGAGACGGAGCCATTCGAGGACCACGCATGGACGGAGCCATCTGAGAGCCAGTAGAGGAAGGCATCTGGGAGCCAGGCACAGACGAGGGCGTCTGAGAGCCAGGCATAGACGAAGCCATCTGAGAGCCAGAATCAGAGGAAGGCATAGAGGAAGACATCTGAGAGCCAGGGATAGAGGAAGGCATCTGGGGGCCAGGCATAGACGAAGCCATCTGAGAGCCAGGCATAGGCGGAGGCACCTGAGAGCGAGACAGAGGCGGAGTTATCTGGGAGCCAGGCCCAGACGAAGGGACCCGACGGCCATGCGAAGGCTGAGCCTTAAACCCGGGCATAGATGGGACCCCAGGTATAGATTCAGCCACTTGAAAGCCAAGTTTGAACGGATCTATGCTAGAAACCTTAGGGCCATCGGTTGACTGTCGGGAAGCCATATCCCGAGCCTGCTGAGCGCCGATCTGTGAAGCCAAAAGCGAGTAAAATTGCTGGTCGAACTTCTCCGCATCTTCCCAATCTTTCGGCATGACATGATTTGGTTCATCGAGGTGCATTTTGCAGTAGTCGCACAAATCATCCGCCTCTTTTTGCACAGCTTTTTTCGTCGTTCCGCAAGACGAGCTCGCAGTGGTGACTTCTTACTCGTTCGACCCTGCTTGAACTTTGTAGTGGAACGATTTTTCGAAGCACTGTAGACGTCTGGTGGCGTGGCCGCATACTTTGTAGAAGATTCTGAACATGATGCACATGGCGGGCGTCTGTAGATGGATGTGGTCGGGGTTGTCGGGTTCGTCTTTACTATGTTGTCTCGAGATTATGTAGGATGAACACGAGGAGGAAGGATGGGATGTGTGCGCGAAAGGATGCCCCGGTGGGTATGCAATGGTAGTTGACAATGCGAAGAAAGACCGTATCGGAGGCGTCGCTTCCTCTAGGCCAATGCGAAAGCCAAGTTAATGAGTTAATGAGGTTTCTAAAAGATTTGCATTTCTGCTGCTTCAAGAATGGATACAGACGGTCATGGAGTGTTGGCTGCAACCTTGATGTTAACGATTTGGTGCATGGTGCAGCAGAAAACATCTACTTCAGTGTCCCTTCCTGACACATGCCTGCGTTGAGGGCCCCGGTGGTTGTTGCCTCCTCCATGAGTAGCTGCTTCCTTGCGGGTCTTTACCACAAGTCCAGGGAGCGACTGCATCGTACCTCGCCATCTCTATTCAATCCGACGTTCATCCTTGCCGAGCTGCCTCCAAATTTCATCCAATGACTCCATTGAATTCATGTCATCAGATAACCCAATGTATATCATCCCGACTGCTGTTGACCCTCTCGCCAACTCTGGAAGGTATTAATCAACGCCGCTGTCATCGCACCCGTCAGCACATCTCCACAAACACAAGCACAAGCACCAAAGCTTACCAGCTTGCTCCAGCATCTCTACTTCTTTCTTCCCCACCTCCCCCGCATCCATCACGACTGCCTCTGCCAAAGCACCCAAACTCGGACTCAGCTTCTCCCCAGCTCTCGCCACAAAGGACTTACTCACTTCCCCTCTCAAAAAGTAGTACGCCGCAAGTGCATACACCAATTTCATCCTCGCGATAAAGTCCTTCACCTTGAACAACTCACGGAACGAGGCAGCCGGGAAGACGTCCTCCGGGTCGATCGTCACCACATCGAGCCATTCGTCCTCTTCATACACGTGGAAGCGGTTGCCTGTGGTCTGCAACATGTAGAGCTTGTTGTAGGAGGAGGGGTAGCGTTTGATATACCCGATCCTGAGCATCTTAGGTAGATACCCCTCCCTGCGAATTTTGACCCACTCGATATCCTTGGCGAGAGGCAGACACGAGAAGGATCGCGGGAAGATGCGTTTGATCCAGTCGTGAACATAGGTGATCGTGAGGTGCTCCTCGAGGAGCTGGACCGATTGGATTTGGGAAGGCTCGGGTTTTTCGTCCGGAGGGATTGGTGAAGTTGGAGGGGACGAAAGCGGCGACGAATCCGGAGAATTACGGCCTGGGACTGGAGGTGGTAACATCAGCCCGGCCGTGCTGTCCTTTGCGGTTAGAGCCGCCTGGGTCAGCGGTGTAGGTGTCAGATCAGGCAAGGGAGACACAAGGACTGGACCCTCAACTGGAGGCGGAAACATCAGTCCGACCGAACTGCCTCTGGCGGTTGGAGGCGCCCAGTGAGAAGGGTCTGGTCGAGGAGCTATCTCGCGCATCTGCGAGGACGAAGCCCGGACGGGGACAGGAGGCGGCAACATCAACCCAACCGTGCTGCTTTGGGAGGCTGGAGGCGCCTCGTTCGTTGGAGTAGGGGGTGGGTGAGGCGCGATCTCGCGGAAGGGCTTGCGTGGCTGATCCATACTCTAAGACCTTGCGAGAAAAAAAGCTCCTCGAAGTATGCGATGGTAACTGAACGTCCGCGCGGTGCAAGAAAATGTTGGTGCGGACTCTGCGATGGGCGAGGCGAGAGGACATTGTTTCGAGAGGCAGAAACGCCGTCGCCAAGACATTTCCTTTCACTGGTGTCGATGACTGGCGTGCAGTGACCTGAAACCATCACAAAAAAGCCCCATGGCTCTGTGACAGGATATATAAGATGTGTGCAATTCCTTTGTAATCGGCGAAGAGACTGTGATGCCGCACATGTTCTTGAGCTCTTGTTCGTACTTTGCGATCCATTTCGAAGCGTTGGGTTTCTGACGTACATCCAGTATACCTTCTGTAACTCAGCGGCCTCATGAGAAGACGTACGCCGTCGGTAAAGAGAGGAGGGGTTTCTTTGGAGTTCTCCGTAATCGTGGAGGCGTCCGAACGAGCTCTGGCTTATGCAAATTCCAGTAGTCTGAGTTGTCGGCTGTTTCCAAGAGCTTCGAATATCATCTAAAGTGAAGTTGGATTCCTGAGCCTCTGCGACCATAGAGAAGATGGAAAGGTCTCCCAGCATTGCTTTATCCACTGTGTCAGGCCTTGCATGATCACGAACACCCGAAGAGACACGGAATTTCCCCGGAGCTCCTGTTGTCTTTCTTATGACCTGCAACAGGTGGTCAGTCCTTGTGACAGATACACTGAGCCTTCTGCTAGCCCATGTGCCTGCAGATGAAATCAAAGGCCTGCATACAGGAGTGTATTGTCGGTGATCTCGTCAGCGTAAGCAGCGAAGTGTCTAGGCGCCCTCGATATTGTGTTCGATCCTGTCTTCGTTTCCGCCCACACGCCAGAAGCTTTGAGGAGACTATGTAAGCTCAGTGAATTCTCCAGTACTCCGTGAAGCCATACAGGAGGTGGGGTGCTTCCGTAGGGAACACCCAACCACGGTAATGTCCTACGAAAGTGACCAAGGGCTTACATGTATATGAGTTTACCATTCTCCGCGTCCTCTGTTGTTACCTATCGAGCCCCTTGGATCACCTTTTGAAGATAATATGAGCCAAACCGCTGAATCATAAGGCAGTGCTTAAAATCGGAGCTTCTGTAAAAAGCTGGCAATATGACTATGGTCTTTTGCGTGAAGTGAGAAGGTTATGGGTTGCTCGGTGGTAGCCTAGGTCGTCTGCTCCATATTGCAGGGCTGGCTCGCTGCTTTGAATACCTAGTGGAAGTATCAAGTCTTGATGTCTCCCTAGCCGAGAGTACGAGAGACATAGGGTCTCTGTAGAGGGAGTTCTGATGACGTTAGGCTCCGCGTAGGGGGACGAACACTTATACGTGGGCGTAAGATGGTTTCGGCGGTGTTCTGTTTGGTCGAACGAAATCGAAAGGTTCAAAGCGGGAGGTTTCTCGTGAAGAGGTTAAGGCAAGTTTTCTTCGGGATAACTGCTCCTTGATTACACTTCCCATAAGCTATGGGCTCTTTGTGAGGCGTGATGCCCTGCTCTCAGTGAAGCCGATCCCAAAACACCCCTTGTATCCATTGACGCCGAAAACCTCTGGAGGCCTTCCTGACAAGCCAGCACGGCACAGAAAAAACACCGTAGCCAACCCGCATAGCCCAAACACCAAGTAACGCCAACTCACGGTGGGTAAAGCGGCGGGATCAGAACGAGTTCCTGCGGCGGGAGGACGGCAGCTCACTCTCAATGGGCGCGCCTTGTTGGTGTGTCTGGTCCGAGTGTGCGCGAAGAGAGACTCTGGGCTGCTGCGGCGTGGTCGTGGACTGTGCCCGCAGAAATCTGTTGAGAAAGTTCTGGAGCTGAGCGCGGGTGTGGGTCTCGACGGGAGTGCCTTCGCTGGAGGAAGGGGCCAAGAACATGGTAGATGCCGCGGATGTGGTTCCCGGAGGAAGAGTGCCCAACTCGATGCCGTGCTGAACTGCGTGCTGGTGGTTGACTCCGCCGTGGCGTGCATTGGCCGGTCACCAGGACTTATTGTAGTGGAAATAGCAGTATGTAAACAAAAAGGATATGAACGCCATGGTCAAGAGGAACCCGGCAAGCATGGGCGGGTCAACCTCAAGCAATAGATTAGCAGGAGAGGCCGACAGGATACGCTCTGCAAGGCTGCTCACCAAGGAGGTAGCCCTGCGAGCCACAGTTGTAGAGTATCCGAAGCGGGCGATCGGGGGCATGACGGTGGCGAGGTGGAGGAGGTGCGGAGGTGGTGGCTGGTAGCGGATAGCGAGTTCCTCAAGGGCGTAGGAAGAAAGCTGGTTTGAGTCTGCAGGTGGTGTAGAAGAGCGGAAGGAGTGCAGGCAGAAAAGAGCAAGTGCGATTGTAAACCCCTGCCGGGAGAGGTATAAAACTAGCGCGAGTGCTCGTCCGCCGTCCAGCTTCTTTCACCCTGACATTCCACTCGAGCCCTTCCAACCCCTCATCCACACCCACCACCCACTCGCAGCCATGCCTTACTTCCAAGGGCGATACACCGGTTGGTTCATCATTGGACAAGGGACCATGGTCCACTGGCGCCAGCTTCTGGAGTTTCATGACTTGTTCGGCGACGACGGCGTAGTGAAGGTGGACTTGACCGAGTTCCGCGACCGTTTCCAAGCTCTACCCTTGGTGCGTAACTTGGAGAAGGCGGCCTTGCAAGCCTTCTTTGCGATAGCAGTCAAGTGCAAGACGCTCGGTTACAACAATGACGATGCCGACTCAGGTAAGCTCTAGTTATCCTTTCGTGGACATCGTGAGAATCGTGCTAAGGCATCAGTAGATGACGAATCAGACACAGCGTTGGCAGTCAGAGACGCGCTGCTAGACCTGCTACTCCGCGCAACGAAACTCAGGAGCGAGTTACAAGCCGCCTATCTCGAACGACGCTTGGAAGGAACGGAGAGGCCGGCGCACGAAGGCGTCGATAAGAATGTTCTGAACAGGGCGGTTGTGAGGGATCAAGAGTACGCGTTCCAGGATGAGACGTTCACGCTCCTTGAAGCTTCCCGAAACCTGGTGGACGAGGTGCTGGTGACGAACTTCACGAAGGACTTCTCCGACGACTGGGTTATGTTTGAGGACTTTGAGGAGCTTGAACTCCTGGGTTGACGGTCAGGGAGGAGAGCCATGTGACGGTGATACTCGGAGCTGAGGTTGGCTGGAGACTGCGGAGGGCAAGGCGTTGAAGCTTGAGGCCTAGAAGCATCGCCGGGAGCCCCTGATAGATATGCCTGTGACAGCAGCAATCAACTGAATCTCCGAACTTGTTTGCACAAATGCCCTGTGACCCCTGCCTGGCGTCGGCCGGCGTAAAGCGCATCACGTGCGGCCTTGTTGTTGTCGCCGAGCCACTTTCACCAACGCTACGGTAGACTTGAAACCCCACCCACGCCAGAGCTTCTGCACTGCTCATCCCCACAACAGCTCCGACCAATACCACCTACGAAAACCCGACCACAACATGGCACCGGTGACAAACGCAACCTGGCGCATCGGGCCCTGGAAGACCATCGATTATCGCCAGATCCTCCGCTTCTTCGAGCTCTTTCCGGGGGCTGCGGCGATGGACCTTCAGGATGATGTCGCCGACTGGAAAGGGATGACGTGATCCTTCCTCGCGTCCGCAGCTTGGAGATAGCCGTCTTCAAAGCCCTGCTCAAGAAGGTGCTGGAATGTGACGAGCTGCAGAACAGGGTGCCGAAGAACGGGATGCCGATGGAGGAGAAGAGTAAGTGAATGTGTAACTCATCAGCCATCTGAGAAATTTACTAACAGCTTGACTGCAGAGGCGGCGCTTGCTGAGGCGACCATGGTCCGAGAGAACCTCAAGGAGATGCTCGAAGCCGTCTCCGCTGCTCGGGATCGACTGCAGACAGATATTGAACACAAGATCATGACCGAGGAGAGCCCACTCAGAGAGAAACTCCTATACAATCGCCATCTCATCTCCGAATTTGTCCTTACGCCGCAGTGGGAGTGTTATGACGTGCATTTCGTTGCTTTCTGTGGGACGAATGCATGACTGCCTTGCGGCTTTATCATATGTCTCCACAACCTAGGACCCGAACAAAGGGGTGATGGGAGCTTGCATCTGTTGCACATGTCGACGAAAGGAACAAAGTCTTCTCTCGTGGCTTATTACGGATGGCTTGCGTACTCGGTTCTCGAGGCCGGGCAGGCGAAGGTCGCTTGCGTTTGGTTGTCGTCCATGAGGCTGAAAAGGCATTGTGTTGTATCGGGCCAGCTGCCGATGCTTGTGTTACCGTCGCTCTGGTCACGTTGGCGAGCCTGTATTGCGGAGAGCATTGTCCATCGATGGCATCTGCTGCCCATGCGAGCCTCTTCGGCCTCGGTGTCACATGTTTGTCTTCCTGTTCGGACACCTCGTTGCCTTGGTCGAGTATACCTCCGCTCTTCCGTCGGGGCTTCTGTCGCTGCTTCTGTCGAGGATTCTGTCGAGGATGGGGCTCCGAATACTGTGCCGCCAACTGTCGTTGCAAGTCAAACAAGCCATCTGCTTCTCAAGGGCTGTTGCACAAAGGTACATGGAGTCGCTCAAGTACGCGCTGTGTGGTGTTTCTGTTCGCTGAGGTTGCACAAGCGCGCCCTTTGCAACACGTGACGTGCGGCGAGGAGACGCGAAACGACCTGAGCTTCATCATACCTTGATATGGAAGTAGCAACATGATCTTGCTTCTCAGGATTGGCTCCGCGATGGTGTTGTGCTTCGGTGGGTAGGTGAGAAGCTTCGGGAAAAAGCGTCGCGAGGGGTGTTGGTGTTTGAGCCGCCGCCGCCGCCCTGGCCCCTGGTGAAGGGTAAGCCAGCCGCCACACGCCTTGCTGTCAACAAAGTCATAGGCATGCGAACAGCGACAGCATACCCTGTACACACTCGCTTTGAGCTGCGATCGTGCTCAGGGTTCGAGGGTTGAGGAAGGCAAGCCGCCCTGTTGATGTAGGTCGAAGCCGCCATATCGACACCATGGCTTCCGTAGCTTCGGCACGCTTCTGGAAGTGCGCTTCCCGTATGCTTTCTCTCCAAGGCAATCGCTACCTGTCCATGTTCAGGAGCAACACAGGAGCAACAGCAGCTGCGCGTTGTGGTCGTCGTAAGGATCAGGAGCGGAGGAGGCGGGCGCGGAGGCCAAAAGGCGGCGACCCTCGGGAGGCACGCGGTCTGCAGCTGAGAAAGCCATCTCGAGGGCATCCGCAGGACCTGCTCGATGGCAAGGCTTTAAGTCAAGAAGGTAGCAAGGCATGGCAAAGATATTTCGCGCCGTGGTGATGGTGGTGTCGCTGTGTTGGCCAGGAGCGAGAGAAGGAGGGGCGGAGGAACACCAAACTAACAAACCCTCTGCATTCACGTGAGCTCAACCTGGTCGACCACACAACACTCCCTGGCCTGCTCCGAGGACCCAGGCATGTTTGCAGTCTGCATCGCTCCCTCGAGTCCCAGCGAACAGCTGCACGTCGAGGCCATGGAGTCGAGTCCGGTCGGCGGAGAGGAATGTCTCGAGATTGCACTCTCCAGATGCTACAGACGCACTCCTGCTGCTTTGCATATTCTGGCTGGAATATGTTGTCGCCGAAGTCGTTTTCCGGCTTTTCGCTTTGTCGTTGCGATGCAAAGGGGTTGTGTGCCGGCGTTCCCGCTAGGATCCGCCCGGCTGAACTATTCCACAAGTGTGGTAGCGAATGCATGGCATTCAACCCAATTTCAACGTCTGTCAAGCCTCTCCAGTCACAGCTGTCACCTATGCAGAGTCGAGAGGATCCTCACGGCGTCGAGCTACATTTTCGCATGAGGGAGATGATTTATTTCTATGCGCACTTTGAAATAAGAGAAAAACTCCTGAACAGCGCCCGCGGACCCACCCTGTATGAGATCAAGAAAAACGTAAAACAACGCCGAATGCCAGTATTCAGGTCAGGGAGCACGCCCATCAAAAAGACACAAAAAAATGAGAGCCAAGAAGCTGCCCCGAATGCCATTCAACAGCACCAAGTAAAGGGACAAGAGTCCTGTCATGCGGAGAGTATCACCTTTCCAGGCCATGGATGAGTTTGTGGTGGTTGTGGTCGTGTTGTGGACTGTGGTCGCTATCTCGACATGAAATGTACTATCTACCAGCGTCCATGGGTGAGCCGCTATCTTCAGCCTCTCCTTCCACCGGCAACTGCAAGGGCATACTTACTACTGTAATCGAGTTTGGTTGAAGAGAAAAAGAGAAAATTGTCGAGAGGCAGTTCCTTCCTTTACCTGATGGTTTGCCTTCCATACACAGGCCAACCGTTGTCCATTCGCGTTCTTCCGGCGGTAATCACCATCGCCATTGTTCACTCACACGCCTCCGTAAAGACATATGGAGGAGCAGCATAGTGCCGCCCTCATGCTACAGCTACTGGAAATTCCGCCCTCTCCCACATGGAATGCAGAGTCCCTGTTGTATGGATTCAAGAGCTATGTCAATTGCCAGGCGTACGTGGAGGCCTGGGTCTTGTCCACAGCCTATGTGCAAGCAGTCAGATTCGAAGGCAGTTCCCTCAAGCCTTCTTTTGCAGGGCCTTGCAGCTGCAACCCTGGGAGGAAGATGTTGCCCCCTACATCTTACAAGTCCCACTTCATTGTGGGCGCGTCAGTCTCTTGCGGATCCTCCCGCCCATTCCGGAAGGTACCCTCTCTGGTTCACGCAGCAACCACGTACACCAACTCCCATAAGACGTGGCCGACCCGAAATCGATTGGCAGACTTACCATGATCAAAGATTGCGTCGCTACGACAATATGACACTTCCGCAGGTGGTGTCGGCACCAGGGGCGCATGACTACCCCGCCTGTTTTCCATATGCATGTCTACGCCTAAGTATATCAAATTAGGCTCGTTCGAGTACAATCATGATCCGGATCCCAAGCCAACAACTTGGCTATATTTTACACAAATGCATGCTTATGCATGTGTTGTCTTTTTCCCGGACCCGGTACGACTTTTTATGCATTTTCGCCTTTCTGTTATTTTTCACTGCATCCAAAAATTGCAGTTTCCCCTGGAGCATGGGGCCCGTGCCCCACATACTCCGTGAAATCACAACAACTTGCGCCTTTCAATCCCCCACCGCCTCCTCAACTTCAGCTCACCGACTTTCCGTCTCTCTCCCGTCCCCGTCTATCTTCACTCCCAGTCTCGCACCGTCCCTTTTTCACGCTCACTCTTCTTCTTCTTCGTCCTCGTCTTTTCTATGTATTGCTCTTTGAGACGCTTCGAACTGCTTTATAAGCTCGCAGCACGTCGCAAGTTGCCGCCGCGAAGCCCTCTTTCACGCACGCACAAAACAGACGATAAGAGCTTTCCCTCTCACGCTCGCGTCATAATGGCCAGCCGAAAGCAGCTCCCCACCTCTCCGTACTACCTTGAGTCGCAAGAGTCACAAACGGAAAACCAGCGGCTGCAGCAGCAATGGGACGCCTACGTCGACACCTATCACGCTGCTGAGAATGCCCGTGTTGACGCCTATTCCGCTGCTGACAACCCCTATCTCAACCCCTACCACGCTGCTGACGACGAGGATGATGGGAATTTTATCCCAGAAGCTTCTGCCGGCGAAGATGACAGCGACTACGTTGATTTCAAAGCCAAAAAGTCCAAAAAGGCGCGCAAAAGCAAGGCTAAAGCTGGGCCTAGCACGGTAGCAGGCAACCCGTTTTCAGGCAAGTCGCTGCCATCGACGCAGCCGAAACGCAAGGCAAAGCCGTCTGCAGCGGTGAAGAACAGCCGCGTCGCCTCCGGGCGTGTCGGCAGGCCTCCCGCAGCGACGAAGAAGAGGGCCCTTGACGTCGACGATGATGATGATGATGATAACCACGACGACGATGGCGACGACAACCACGGCAATAATGATCAGCAACGTAAGGTCCGCGCACCCCGCGCGACGCTTATGAAGTGGACCGACACCGACTGGAAGCACGCTTTTCTCGCCATGGTTCAAGCTTGCGGTGAACAACGTATCGCCCTTCCATTCGATAAGGTCGCAAGTGCTCTCGGCGCTAGTGTTACCGCTGCCGCGCTACAACAAGCAATACTGAAGTTACGCGTCAAGGTGATTGAAGAGGGTCGCAAGATCGGGCCCTTACGCATGTCCTGGACGAGCAAGCTTTTCAATCCACTCGCCGACTTGCCCAAAGTAAGGGTAGTCGCTCAGAAAAAGCCTCGTGGACTTTTCAAAGATCAAGAGGTCCAGTGCGATCTCACTCCCTCCTCGCGACCTGAGCCCATCACCGCGTCTGCGCCCTCTC
Organism: Sporormia fimetaria CBS 119925; assembly: GCA_010093795.1. Taxonomy (NCBI): domain Eukaryota; kingdom Fungi; phylum Ascomycota; class Dothideomycetes; order Pleosporales; family Sporormiaceae; genus Sporormia; species Sporormia fimetaria. Next base: position 429,892 of record MU006564.1, read on the forward strand.
TGCCTGCGCCATCCGCCCCTACCGCCACGTCGTCCAAGGCTACTCCCTTCCCGCAGCCCAAGAAATCCAAGAAGCGCCATGGCAGTGGCATGTCCACCCGCCAACCCGCAAGCAGTTTCGATTTCGACCCAGAAACCACATTCAATCCCTCCCTCACCGACTTTTTCGCCCAGTCTAGCACATCCCAGCTGGGATTCAACACCATCAACACCGCCGCCGCCCCCTCTCATACCAGCAACCGGGCATTGCCCACGCACCGACAGTCGACCAATATCCCCAAACTTGCCGGCGGCATACCTGCTGCCCAACAATCCTTCGGCCACGCTTCTCAAACGGGGTACTACGACCTCACCTCCACGCCTGCATCCCCCGGCTACGTCGCCAACGACTTCTTCTTGCCGACACAGCCATACCAGCAACCCGCCCCGGGCAACAACGGCGCGGCGTTCAGGCAGCCGTTAGCTGCCATATCGCTTCCCACCGTCCCCGTTGTGCCATCGCAGGGGCACGAGTTCCAGACCCCCATCATGGGGCAAAACCAGCAGTTCTCCGGGGGCAGTACCATGCCCGCCGCCATGACCCAGGGGTATAGCCCCATCTACCAGGCGCGCGGGCGCCCTGCGCCGATCCAGCGGGAGGTCCCCGTGGCGGTGGATCTCCCTGCCGATGCCGCGGCCATGACGGGCTTGACCGCTGGCTACATCGACGCGGACTCCGCCGCCGGGCGGACGGGGGTAGAGGGGCTCGGCGGTGACATCGTTCACCAGATGATGCCGGATGAGCTGTTTGGGGCGCTCCTGGTGGGGGAGGGGGAGGGAGAGACGGAGGGGGGTGATGGGGGTGCTTTGGGTGGGGGAGAGGTAGAGGATATGGGAGAGAGTGGAGAGGGGGGGCAGGTGGAAGGGGTGATGGAGAGGGAGGAGGAGATGGTGATGGAGGAGGAAGGGGGAGACGGAGAGGCGGGGTACTTCGAGGAGGCCTTTGCCTCGATGATGTCTTCTCCGTAGTAGGTGGGGGAAGGGTCGGGTGGTTTGGGAAGGGGGTTTGGGGGTTGTTTGGGGGGTGTTCTGTGCCTTTTCGGTGTTGGGGGGAGGGAGAGGGGGGTGGGAACAAGCATTTGCGGTGTTCGGTGTTTGGGAGTTCGGGGAGAAGGGAGTCTTTTTTCTATTTTTTGTTTTGTTTTCCGTGCTTTAATACTTCTCTACGCATAGCAGGCGTGGGCTTCGGATCACTGCGGACACTGCTCGTGCGGCACCGAATTGTACTTTTACCTGTACATTGCTCAATTTTGCTTAAAGTGAATGTTGTGATGTTGTGGGAGGAGAAAAGGGGTGAGGATATACTATGTGTGTCACGAGAGGGACGAGCAGGGACGTTCAGAGCTTGCAAGGAAGCTTGATTGTGTTACTACGTACGATATCACGTGCCCAGTTGGGATACAAGACGTTGCGTGAAGAGAAAGGAAACAGTAAAGCAGGTGCAGAGTTTTGAGTAAGGGTGGTCTAAGCGTTGCCAAGGCACGCTTAGACTAACAGGGACGAGGAGGTAAAGTGTCAAGGGAACTCGATAGTTACCGTGACAATGTGAAAGGCTATGATCAGGTGAGTACGATGAAAATAAAGTGCAGGATGTATGAAGATATGGTGGGTAGACTACTCGTTCCTTGACTTTGAGACCTTTACAGCACCCTCGTCTATCCCTATGAGGGGGTTCTATATTGAATATATACATGTAAGCATACTGTTCACAGTGCCCATTACCGCTAACAAACGGAGATCCTGGAGCTATACCTAGAGGTTCAGAAGGAGAGGAATTAGGTAAACTCAACACTTGAACACTCTAGCGAAATATGCGAAGTGAGTAGATCACTTTAACACAGCCCTATGGAAGAATCTTTCACGGTATACATATGTATGTTTACTCTATACAATGAGTATCTCCGTAAACAGACAAAAACTCAAAAAGGTAATCTCAACACTTACACATTGAATGTAATACGCGCATCGAATGAATGACATACACTACATCCTAAAAGATGAGACGGAATCCTATACTGCTTATCCATACTCTCCTTCAATTAGATTTTCAGCAACACTCTACGAGTTCCCCGGGTTCAAGACAGGTATAGCACACTCACGGTCGCCCATATACCTTTTCTATCTCATGAGCTACGTACATATGAGTCCTTCACTACAACCGATCCAACATGCTCCTACACAACCGATAGCTCCCTCTATAAAGTTGCAAACCGGAAGTGAGGTAGATTCCATGGGAGGGCTTACAAGCAAAACACGTTAACCCCCTAACCAAGTCTCCCACTACAACAAGATCAAACTTCGAATCCAGTTGTACAGAAACACCTGGATCCCAGCACTTGTAACTGCCACCAGACGTCATCATCCGCCAACACAAGAGCAGCTTGTCTCTCTTTACATTTCTTGACTTACAGTGTTAGGTATTCTTCTTCTGTCTACTGGAGCAATATATCCATATCACCACCCACCGATCTCTCACTCCCATCTCCTCCAATGGGAAACTACACACTACCTCCTCCTCCCATCTCCTCAACAACAACCTCGAAGATACCACGATATCACGACTGTATGTGACCTTCGGTGCTGATGTACCGAAGATGTGGATGAGCAGTGGGATCCAGGGTGGCTGATCCATCTCCTGCGATACCGACGTCTAACAAGACTAGAAGAGAAAATACGAATCGACGATGAAAGGGGGATGGCAAGTGTCCCACTCACCATTTGCCAATATCTCAACGTAACTGTTACTGAATTTTGAAAGGGTTTGGTACACCAAGAAGCGGAGATCCAGTTCGCGCAAGACCACTCAGTCAACATATACCACCTACTGTCTTGAAAGACGCAGCGCAGCCAGTCAAGCAGATCGAAAGGCTGCTGTTTGAAGAGTCATAATGGTCGTATGGTCTTGGTCGTAGATTGATGGGAGATGGTATGTCCCTTTCTTCTCTCAGACGTAATCTTGTCAGTTCTTTCGAGCATCGAATACGCTGATAGCAAAGGCTTCGGCACGCCCGAAAGCGGGGACACCTTTCGCGGTCCTTTCGAGCTACGTGCAGAGGACGATGGACCTACTAAGCAGAGTATTAAATCTGGTGTGTGTTATTCAGAGCAAAACAGTAAGTCAGGTGGAGTGTCCTCGCCCTTGTGCTCAAGTGGGGCCTTGAATGCATGGTGATGGTAAGTTTGACCATCTTGTAAACTCACGCTCAATCACGAGTTGCTGACAACTCAGGCTTCGGCATACTGAGGGAAGTTGACACTATGAGAGCGAAGCGTGAAGGCAGTAAGGGGAAATCATATGCAACAAGTGTTCACTGTGTGCACAAGAATATCGTCACGCAATGTTGTCATCATGAGATTTGCTGTCAAGGCAGTAGCTTTTGCGAGTCGTGATTGCTACTTCAGGGTTACACTGATACATCGAATACCCGTTGAAGTCCGCAATCTCAGCCTGCACAAGAATGCCAATAACTCTCCTTCCCGCAAACTTTCCCTCCATGAGGGCCACAGTAAAGCATGAATGACACGTCTCTTCAATCCCAAACTTCTGCCCCTTGGTAATGGGCCTCCACTCACGAGGTGTACTCACCTCCTCACCGAGACAATGATTGCGCATTCTTCACGGCGGCCGAGACGACAGCTTAACGCAATGCGAGCGCCGACTCGGTACTGCGACACAAGTCTGCGAGATTGAATTGTCCGAGTCTCGCCCGCCACCCTCCAGACTGATGCATGTCAATGCTGGAGCTGACGCTACGCCCTACAGGCATACCGAATCCGCTACATGCATTGTGCGTGATGATGTGATTAGCAGATGCTCGTCTAGCATCATTATGAGAAAATCAAGTCCTGTAGTAGTCGCCCACGATGGGGCCATGCGGTCAGCCAACGGTTCCAGACTTCCTTGAAGCATTGGAGCGAGACAAGTCGCGGTGTTTGCAAGAAGACTGGGACTGAGAAGCAGGATGATGGGAAGAGGGGGAACCCAAGCCTCGCGTATCAGATCCCGAAAAATCTGCATGGCGAGATTGGAGACGAGAAGCAGAAGGTTGGCAACTTGGCAGAATGGAAGGCTGAGAAGAAAGGGAGGAGTCGTACCAGTCCACGTCTTTGAGCTGGAGCTTTCTAGCTCGCTGGGTGTTTCGGCTGCTGCCAGCCTTATCAAGGCGCGGCTGCGCGTACGGGTTGTGTGTTTTCTCTATGCCTTTGTTTGACTCAGTACACTTCCTATTGGGGTTGCGTTGAAGATAACGAAAGGGGGTATCACCCTCTGAGCTGTCATCGTCGCGCAGGTCGTAATTGAGGACAAGGTTTTTGATGCGCTCATGCTCCTCTCTCTCAGCTTGCTGCTTAATGCGCATAGACACAGCAAAGGTCGAGTCTGACGGCAGGTCAATGGAGCGTGTCTGCGGCTTGTTTCCGCGCTTGCTGAGTAAAGAGAACTTCATTGTGTTAGGCGGTCCGGGTTGCGCTGTTGACTCTCCGTTCTCTTCCGGGCCGGCAGCCGCAGCATCGCGGGCCCGCCGCATGGGAAGTTGAACGTCGAAGACAGGCTTGCGCTCGAACTTCCGAGATTCTACGCTCTCCGACATCATCTTGGCGAGTTCGCGGTCAAACTCTGCGTCTGCCTCAGGATCGCGCTCGTCCTCCTGGAGAGTGACCACAATCTGCTCGTCTTCGTCGTCCGAAATGCGCCTAGCAGGCTCATCTTCCCCAGACGCCTAATAATGTAAGTGATCACGCTTGTTACATGCCGGCTTTGCATACCTCGTCGTCCTCACCTGACGACTTGTCGTCGTCTGCGTCGGGTACAGCAACCTCATCGTCGTCTGGTCCATCGGCATCGTCGTCTGAGGCGGATTCATCGTCCTCATCCTGTTCTACAGGTTTGCCCATGGCTGAGGGTTGGTAATTCTGTTTTACAGACTCGGCGAAGGCTTGGGAGGCTTCGTCAAGGTTTGTGATCAATTTCCAATCCGGTCTGGTGAGGCTATAAGCATCGTGGATGATGAAGTCAATATCCATTGGAAGAGGATCTTTGAGGCAGATGTAATACTGGAAGTAGGTCAAGAAGAAGTCGAGCTTCTTCTTAGCAGCGCCCTTATCGTAGTACATCCCGCAAGTCTCGAGAAGGTTACAGACCAGGCGGATGCGGAAATAGTCGTCGGGAAGGTCAAGGGGATTGATGGCACCCGGTCGCGCATACCCACCCTCGTAGTTGTAGTTCAGGATGCGATATAACGTGTCAAAGATGAGGGGAGAGTCAACCATTCTATAAATGTACAGCTCCCCTAGGTATTTGACTTCAGCAATGCGGCGCTGATTGAACTTGAAGTCGTTGAGCTCTAGGCCAAAAGTGATAGACTCGAGAAGATCGTCAATGACTGAGATAGCGAAGTCCTGGTGGTAGCGGTGGACAGAGCCGAGGATGATCGAGAGGAATTGGATGTTGCTGTACTTGATCTTGTGGGGCTTGGTAAAGATTTTATGCAATAGCTTTACAATATCTTCTTCCTCCCAATGCATCTTGCGGATCTGCTTCACCGTCTTGTCGAGCGTTCTTCTGTTGAGGTCTTGGTACATGAGCTTGCGCAGGAAGAGGTCAATGGGAGTCCTTTCCTTCTGTTCGATAGCCGCACGCTCGGGAGGGTTGACGTAGTAAATGGCGTTCTCAATGAGCATGCGCTCTTGCTGGCCAAGGACCTGGGCGGCCTTTTTACGCTGTAGCGTCTCCAAGAAGGAAGCCATTCTGGGTGAGGTCTCCGGATTTCGGAGGAGATATCGACCGCAATTTTCAAGGAGATTGCAAATGATCTCAATGTTCATCCGCGAGAAGTCGTCCAAGCTGACTTTCAGGCAGTGGAAAATGACATGTTCGGGAACAACGCCAAACTTCGTGAGCTCGGCGAGGTAGCGTACATTTTGTGTTCGCACTTGGCCTAGGAAGTCCTTGGATTTGCGGCGCTGGAGACTTCGAAATTCATCATCGAGATACGAAACTAAGCCCTGGGCAACATCTGGCATGTACTTGCTAAGCGTCGCGACGAGCCTAGAGTATAGAGGGAGCAGGTCTGACCGACCCTTTGGTATATCTTGCAAGGCTTTTATGAGGCGGTTGCGGGACGCTTTCGAGTTCAGAAGACAGAAGTCGGTAGCAGTGGAATCGACGGCATCTTTGGTGTTCAGCTCAGGGAGTCGAGCCAAGATGGCATCAACCTGAGCCCCAACAGACTTGTTAGCGATTGCGGTGGACAAGTCGTCGGCATCGTTGGGCTTCGCTTCTGCGGCGGAGTCGCCCTGATCTTTACTCTCTTTCTCCTTTGGCTCTGCCTTCTTTCCCACCTGCTCGTCATCGCCCTTCTTCTTCTTGGGTTCTTCCAGTAGGATCGCTGGCACTCGATCTTTCAAGTCTATCAGGTTCTCGTAGAAGCGGCGCTCATCTTCATCTTCCCAGATTCCTGGGCCATCAGTTTGTCCGCGTAGATAGTCACCAGCCTTGACCAGGCCGATCGAGCCGTCACCAGTGGAAGCAGAAGTCTCTTTCTCTTTCAGATCAGGCATATCCAAACCAAGCACATCTGCGAGGATTTGGGCGTTGGAAGCAAGCCTTTCCTGCGCCTTGACTTGCCTATCGTAGTTCGCTTGGCGGTCTTCAAAGACTTCCCCGGACTTCACGTAGGCTTCCGCATTTCTGCGTCCTTGGCTGACGAGGTGCTTTTGGTCACGTAGCAAATGCGCCTTGACATCTTCGAAATAACGTGAAAGTATATTTCGGAAACGCTGGCGGAGTTCTGGCGAGGTAAGCGAGGGATCCTCGGTCGGGGGCTCGTCCTCGTCGTTCGTGGGCTGGTCATTTTTCTCTACGCTCGTGGATCCATCCTCGTTGACAGTCTTACGCCCCTCCGAAGACGGCGGATTGGCTCCCAGAACGTCCCAAGCAAAAGCTTTGACAAAGATCACAACCAGGGGAAGGTTAATATGCTCCCGGTCATGCCCGAGCATGTCCTTCAGCACCTCCAGAGGAAAGGGTTCGGCATCCGCGTCGCCGTTCGTTGGCGGCTTTGCCCTGCTCGGTCCTTCACTCAGCTTATGGTTCTCTTTCGCCTTGGAAGCTTCCTCGGGTCTGACAGCATCGTCCAAGCTCCGGAGCACACCAACGAGCCACAGCTCGGTAGCCACGCGCAGAAGAATACGCTGACGAGCAAGACGATCCTTCTCTTCTTTGTCCCGAACATCTTGAGCTAGAAGTTTCAAGTGGGACTTGTCAGGTGTGCTCAGTCCTCTCCCGATGTACCAGGCTAGGAAACCGGTAAATTCGGCAGGCCCAAACCGCTGGTGGAGGGCGCTGATAATCTCGACGCCGGTGGCGATCTCAGCAGGGCTCTTCAGCTTGCAAAGACCTTCGTAGCATGCGGATATAATTTCCGAGAGGTACTTCGTCAGAGATACGGTCCGGATCTCTTGGATGAACTGCGATTGCGAGGCAGTATTGATGCCTGTTCGGAGACGCCTTATGAATGCCGTGTTCTTCTTCATGGACGAGTCCAAGGAGGACTGTGTGGGGAAAACGTCTGCAGGGGATATGAGCATGTCAGAGGTCCATGGAAGAGCGGGGCGACGAACCTTGTTCGCCGGCCCAGGCGCGGGCATTGAGCTCACGAAGCTCTCCTGCGTTTAGTCAGTCCTATTCATGAACAGAATTGAGCGAGACTCTTACGTTTACGCTGCCTCTCCATCTGTGCGGATGTGGTGGCACAAGGATGGAGGGGCGGAAGGATGATGGGGTAGACGGGCTACGGATCGCGCATGGGGAAATGGGGAAATATGTGGGAGCGTCTGTGCTCATTGACGTAACTGCAGAACGGCGGGCCGATGCAGAGGCGCTTTGGGAGCGCAGAGGGAAAGGGTCGGTGTTCGGGGTGAAGGCAAGCAAAACAGCTCTCGCCGTGGTTGTGAGAGTGGGGGAGTGCCTGTCAAGGTCCGTGCAACTACTTGGATAGCGCGTGGTGGTAGACATCTGCACATGTTGGATTAGAGCGGCGCTGACTAAGCGAGCATTTATCAGAACATTCAAATATTGAATCCATGGATGTTCAAATGTTGACTCCGACCATGTACACCTTGGAACATTCGGATAGCAAGTTAAGACCCTAGGACACAAATATGCTCTACTCCGAGTTGCCAGAGCATTCGAAGCTTCCTCCAAGGACCCAAGTACCCCAGATTGCCGTAAACCGACACGCCATTAGCTGGCTAGGTATAACAGTGAAAAAATCCTGTTTATATGATAGTGGACATTTGCAAGCACTGTAGCTTAGATTCTGCGTTGCAATTGTAAGCGAAGTGGCTCTACGAAGTATTGTTGCTGTCGAGCGAACACCAAACAAACTACAGCCTCGAGCATTCCCAGCCTCCTCAGAGCACTTCTACACTTTGTTCTATGCTAGCTGTTGCATTTCGAGCCGCATGTTTTTACAGCTGGAGAACGTCGGGGATGCCGGCCTCGACGTAGGTGCACGTGCATCCACAGATGCTCCCCGGCATCCCGGGACCATGATTTGCACCCTGCAAACACCCGAAGCCAAGTCTAGAGCAAACATCAAATATTTCCGGAGTTACAGGTAGAGACGATGGCATGCTGCGGCTCCGAAGTCGAGGCCACAGGTATATTTCCACCAAAGCCAGCCGCAGCGCCAGTCTCGGAAAAGGTTCGAGGGTGAGCCAATAGCAGCAAGCGAAAATTAGCTCATTCAGGGGTTTAGCGAATTCCATATCAACGGCCTCAGCTTCAGCTTCAGCTCAGGAGAAGCAAGCCAGCATGCGGGTCCACGAAAACACTATTACTGGCAATACAGAACGACGATAATCATATCAAGAAGAATAGCTATCCAAGCAAGGTCCATGACGATGGCGAGCAGCAAAGCTCAGCCCTGCTGCACATCGCCACCTCGATTCCGATAAGATGGCGATTCCCAGCTACGGACGGACAGCTTCCCAGGTCTGCGGGAGGCACGGCACTTACTTAGGGACTCCCGCCGCATTGCTCGTCAAACGTTCCCTGCGCCGTCGCTATGGAAATCATACGGCTTATGGAGATGCTATTTGGGGCAGAGCTCAGCAGTCGGAAGCCGGCATGGTGTGTTCGACATGCGGCTCACGATGCGGTGCAACGACCTCTGTGCTGCTCTATCTGGCGGTGAATCTGATGGAGCCCCCTTAGTGCGCGCCGTTTCGCCACGCGAACGTGGGTGCATCTCTCGACGGCATGGCTGAGGACGGCATTAAAGGGGCAGTCGAAGCTGTCAAGACCCTCGGTTTCTCGCATCGTATTTGGTGGGATTTGTCGCTTGCTGGGTGTCGTGTCGTGTGGCCAGAGGAGGGAATCAGCCACAGGCGCAGGGGCTGACAGAGCATCACGGCGCAATTATTGGCCAGCGACGCCGCGCGAGTCGAGTGGCAGTCGCGGCGGCGAAAGACACTTGGCACGTCAACTTTCCTCATCGCGCCTGCTCCTGTCGCGTCGGCGAGCAGGTGCGACGGGCAAAAGCGGGCGGCTCCTTCCCCGCACCCGTCAACACTTCCCATCGCTCTTTCCTCAAGCAGCGTTGCGACTTCTGCAGAGTTTGCACAGTCGGCGTTCAGAAACTGTGCCCAAGCTGCAGTAGTCGTTTGAAGGCTCACCGGATGCAGTCGTCGCCACGGCTCGTTTTGGGCGTGTGAAACAAGACTGCCATGTGTGGCATCACGTCGGCCCAGCCGCCGAGGAGACGTCGCCCCAAAATAGGAGTCGTCGATCCCGCCGACGGTCCACTAAGCCAGGGGCCGGCCCTTGTTACCCTCACGCGCTATCCACATCGGGACTGGCACCATTGCCCAGTCTGCCCTGTGCGTGCCCCCAGAAGCGGGTCCCAGGCTTCTCGTGAAAAGTGCGACATCCCCTTCCCCTCTTCTCCTGACCACCGCCCTTCCTCTGCAGTGTCAGACTCCTGCGCTGCTCTTCTTCTTCGACCGTGTCCGCTGTCTGTGAATCTTCCATGCTTCACGCCTGACCAGACACTTTTTTCTTACCCTATACACACACTCGTTACACCCTGCACCTCTTGCGCTGCCTTCCTGCATCCTCAGCCCGGACAGCTCCCAGCCGAATATTGGACAGCCCTCCGCACCGCCCCTTCGAGTACCTGAGCAGCTGTCCCGTTCTATCAAGCATCCTGTGTCGCCCTCGGCTTCCACCATCGCTTTTCTAGCGCCGTACCACCGACAACTCTGTCCGCAAGCGCGCCGCGTGTCACAAGACACCTCATCCACCGCCCTGGGACATCTGCCGAGCTCCTTCCCACCACCGCGTCTTCGATTTGCGTCTTGCCATCTTCAAAACCGACCGCTTTCCGCTTGAAGGAACCCAGCAGCATCTGCTCGCCGCCCTCTACCACCTCACCCAAGTCATCGTTCATGTCATAAAGCTCCACAGAGCGCTTCTCGCTGCTACCGCTTCCAATCATTACCCCGCCTTGCGCAACTACATTCTGACTCTCATTTCCTACTTCTAATCACTGCTTCGAAGCAATGTGGGAACACGTTGCCCTGGTGGCCAGGGACGGCGTCCCTGCCATCACTGACCCGTGGCCCACCAAAGATGTGAGTCTAGTCATTTGCTTCATCACCTTACCTCATACTCACGCGTCCTAGATCGTCTATGTCGCCATTGTAGGCTCTGTCATGCTGGCCGCTCTGCTTGAATGGTTCCTCTGGCTTGCTGCCTTCTTGTACTGCCTCGTCAAGGTCTTCCAGAAGGCTGAAACCATCAGTACCAGGATTCTTGCGTTGATTATGATGTTCCTCTTCACTGCTCTTCGGTATGGCAGTCCCAATTTCTGCCCGTAGCCCATCTCTAACCCGCCTTCAGTGCCATCTTCCTGCCAATCATGGTCGTCACTCTGCCTCTGCCAGGACAGGTCACACAGCATTTCCCTAGGGATATGGTCAGCTTTCTGCAGTGGTTCGCCTTCTGGTCATTCGCTGGTCTCCTGACCATTCCGTGGCTGCTCTGCGTCTACCAGCTGGTAACTCACTCTGTTGGCCGCACCAAGCGAATCAAGACTGTCCTGGACGAGTCCTCGGCTCCCAAGGTCGTCATTATCATGCCCTGCTACAAGGAAATTCCGGAAATTCCGTTGCGGACGGTTGACTCTTTAGTCGATTGCGACTATCCACCCTCTTGCCTGCACATTTTTCTTTCCTTTGACGGAGATCAAGAGGATGAGCTGTATTTGAACACCATCGAGAAACTGGGTGTGCCTTTGACCTTGGACTCCTATCCCAAGTCGATTGATGTCACCTACCGAAGTTGCCGTATTACGGTATCCCGCTTCCCGCACGGTGGCAAGCGCCATTGCCAGAAGAGGACCTTCAAGCTCATCGACAAGATCTACACGGAATACCTCAAGCGCAACGACAACTTGTTCGTCCTCTTCATCGACTCGGACTGTATCTTGGACAAGGTCTGCATCCAGAACTTCATGTACGAGATGGAGCTCAAGCCCGGAAGCAAGAAGAACATGTTGGCCATGACCGGCGTTATTACCTCCACCACCGAGAAGAACTCGCTCATCACCGTGCTCCAGGATATGGAATACATCCATGGTCAGCTTTTCGAGCGTTCGGTCGAATCAGCCTGTGGTGCTGTGACCTGCCTTCCCGGTGCCCTCACCGTTCTGCGCTTCTCCGCTTTCCGACGCATGGCCAAGTTTTACTTTGCGGATAAGGCAGAGCAGTGTGAGGATCTTTTCGATTACGGCAAGTGCCATCTGGGTGAAGATCGCTGGCTCACTCACTTGTTCATGATCGGCGCCCAGGAGCGTTATCAAATCCAGATGAACACCGGTGCCTTCTGCAAGACCGAAGCTGTCCAGACGTATGCGTCGCTTCTCAAGCAGCGTCGTCGCTGGTTCCTCGGCTTCATCACCAACGAAGTTTGCATGTTGACAGATATCCGCCTCTGGAGACGCTATACCGTTCTGTGCATCGTGCGTTTCATGCAGAACACTATCAGGACCACAGCCTTGCTCTTCTTCATCATGGTCATCTCACTCGTCACTACGTCGCAAAAGGTTTCGAATCTGCCTGTCGGCTTCATCGCCATTTCTCTGGGATTGAATTGGGTTCTCATGCTGTACTTCGGAGCCGTTCTCGGTCGATACAAGATCATGTTGTATCCCATCATGTTCGTCATCAACCCGTTCTTCAACTGGATGTACATGGTCTACGGCATCTTCACTGCCGGGCAACGTACCTGGGGCGGTCCACGCGCAGATGCAGGTCAAGCGGACGCCCAAACTACACCCCAGCAAGCCATCGAGAATGCCGAAGCGACCGGTGATGATCTCAACGTTGTTCCTGAAACGTTCAAACCTGCCTCCGAGGCCCAGAAACGCCCCGGTCCTGTCCCTCTACAGCCCGCGGACAACCTCGAGGGCCGCTTTGCGCCTGCCGAAAGGCTCCCAGGTGGCTGGTACCAACAGCCGAACGACTCTGGTCTCACTCTGCCAAATACTCTGCCTCGCAACCCGAATGTGCCAAATGTTCCTTTGCACCCCCGCTCGTCCATGGATTCATTCGTGTCCGGTACTTCCGCCAACAACTCGGTGTACTTGCCCCGCCGCGTGGAGAGTTTCATGGATCCCGAAGACGCCCGACTATATCATAAGACGCAGGCAAATCAAAAGCCGGCCGGAGGTGCATACTACGAAGCAGAGCGGAGTGGCCAGTCTCCTTATCAGACGAATGCCGGCAAATCGGCTGATCGCGAATCCGTCGAGTCTCTCGACGACGACTCTGTTTACCACGGCAAGGCTTCGCATAGCCGTGACTATAACGCAAGCGGACAATACTCCCCAGGTGCAAACTCTCCCCTTTCGAGCGAGTTCGGCCAGAGCAATCTTGAACTTCCCAAAGGTGCCCACTCTCGAGGCGGGCATCGCGATTCTTCACCGTCTCAGCTCGCGAATCAGCGCCAGGGACGGAGCCCTCTCGCACGCCAGAGTTTCGTGCGTACCGCGCCAGGCGAGGGCCAAGCCATCGAACTCCAACAACACAGCTTGTTGCGGGATGTTTCCCCAGCCCCACTTAACTCACCACCCCTAGAGCCGCCCCCCGCTCGCACCGGACATGAGAGGAGCGCGTCGCGCGACTCCGAGAGGAGACGGAAAAGATTGACTAAGGAGCCGCCCAAGCGATAACCGCACTTAGTCACCACGGCCTTATCTCGTTCTGAGATTGCCGGCATCTTCCTCCGCCGCATACACAAAAGTCGGCCTTGCTGCCTCCTCCGTCCGGCATACAGCAAACTGCAGGCGTTCCAGCATGTGCATTCTTTCCATTATGCATAGTGTGCACCTTTCCTAGGGGTTTGGCGTTATCCAACTGTCCGTGGCCGCTCGGTTGCTGTACATATCGTTTTACCATTGAGGCCTACATTCCTTCCTTAGACTCCACACCTTTGTCGACCGAGTGGACGCCTCTCATGATTTCTTACTTATCCACATCAATAACGACCTTTTTGGCTTCTGTTCTTCGCTGTCCCCTCTGTTGGCGCGTCGGCATCCACAAGCACGCAGCTGCTTGCATCAGTGATCGGAAACTTTGCGTATGGTCACTTGCCATGGTTTTGCAGTACTGTGGGATTTTCTTAGGTTGATGATGGGATGGGACGGGGTTATCATATACAAGATTCTAATGTCTAAGTGGAGAGTCACATAGTTGGAGAGCTCATATTGCAACGCGACGCAGACGTGCCCTCTACTCTTCGTTACCATTCTCATCATTCTCTGTGATTCCAAAGGCTTCGTGATGCATATGTTCTGCCTATGTGGTGGTGTAATCAAGTGGGCCAGTCATCATAGCAACCGTGATCTGCGCTAACCGCTTTGGGGTGCGTCGGTTTGGCGCTGCCACGCTCCGACCACAACAACCCAAGCCTCGACCACTCAAACACATCACATCCCCAATGTACCCCGCCACCTCCGAAGAGCAATAACACGAACTGACCATGGAGGAGCTCTCTGCCACCCTCCTCGCGGCCCTCAAGAAGCCGTCCACCGCCGTCGACCAGAAACTCCAGCTGTTTACCAACCTCAAGTCCGGTATCAAGCACAACCGCGTCCCCGAGAACTGCCAGGCACCCATCTTCGAATGTGTCCGCCTCGCAATCACCACCACCACCTCTGCTTCTCTCGTCTCGACCGGCTTCTCCACCCTCAGCCATTTCATTAAGCGCCTTGTGCTTCAGAACCAGACCGCCATCATCACCTCACAACTCTCCAAGCTCCTCCCCGTCCTGCTCGAACGTCTCGGCGATGTACGCGAGAGTCACCGGAATGCTGCCTCCTCGATTCTTGCAGATCTGTGGCCCCTTTCTCATGCAGAGGTTGAAGCCCTCATCAAGGAGAACGCGCTGAAGGGTAACAATCCGCGCGCAAAAGAAGCCGCCATGCAATGGGTCGTCAAGGTTTGCCATACCCTTGCCGGTTTCACAAACCATGTGTGAAAACATCTAACCTGTGCGTACAGATGAACAAAGCAGAGGGGCTCCCCTTCAAGGCCTTTGTCCCGACCTTCATTGCCAACCTTGAGGATGCTGATGCCGGTGTCCGCGAAACGGCCAAAACAGCTGTGGTTGAGCTTTTCCGGTCAGTGGACAATTTCCGGTATGGCCCGTGTGCTGACATGCAAGCAGGAATGCTCCGGAGCATGCCAAAGCCAACCTCAAGAAGCAACTGATCCAGTTCAACGTTCGAAAGACAATCGCAACGTACATCACAGCACAACTAGACGGGATCATGTCTGCGCAAACAGAGATGCCCCCGCCCCCGCCTCGCCCCATATCCGTTGCTCGAGCCCATTCCCTCCAGCCCGACATGGGCATTGCCGATACCAGCTCAATCCTCTCCGAGCTCCCTCCGCCCACGGAAGCCGTACCAATGGATCCGATCCATATATACACGCAGCGTGAACTTGAAGATATCTTCCGTGATATGGCGCCGCACTTCGAAGGGAAAGAGACCGAGCACAACTGGCTGCATCGTGACAAAGGCACCACGAAGTTGCGCCGCATCACCAAAGGCAACGCTCCTTCTGATTTCCACGCTGTGTTTGTAGCTGGAATCAAGAGTTTGTTGGACGGGATTCTGAAGGTTTCCAACTCGTTGCGTACCACAATGTCTACCAACGGCTGCCAATTAGTTCAGGAACTTGCAAAAACCCTTGGGTCCTCCATCGACCCGTGGGTTGAGATCCTGCTTCAGAACTATCTCAAAATGTGTGCTGCGACAAAGAATATCGCCTCCCAGAACGGCAATATCACCGTGGATACCCTCTTTTCAAATGCAACCTACTCACGAAGGATCATGGAGCATCTCACGTTTGCCTCACAAGACAAGAATGTCCAGCCCCGCATATACTCTGCTGGATGGGCGAAAACTCTGATTCGAAAGCACAGAGCTCACTTGGATCACTCCGGAGGATTGGACACCCTAGAGAAGGTGCTCAAGCGCGGCATCACAGATGCAAATCCGAAGGTTCGCGAAGCTTACCGAAGCACATACTGGGAGTTTGCCCTGATCTGGCCCCAGAGGGCTGAAGCGTAAGTATCGTTCTCCGTCGGAGGGGCGAAGCAAAGCTAATCCTTCACCAGTATGTTTGAGACGCTAGACAAGCGTGAGAAGACGGGATTGGAAAGGGACCCTCATAACCCCAACGCCTCCCTCGTCCCCACCCAGACCAGTGCATCTTCATTCTCGAAATCAATGGGTCCCAGTACCACCGCTAATCGAATTAGTCTTAAGGAGAAAATCGCTGAGCAGAGGAGGGCCAGAGCTGCTGCGCTCAAAGGAGGTGCAGATCGTCCCAACTCGGCGATGGCGACCTATTCGCCTCCCCGCTCACAGTCGTCGAAATCGTTGAGCTCAAGGACGGCTTCCAACGCCTCCACTGTGTCCTCCACCACGGCAAGACCACCCTCCGCGATGTCTGGGTCGATGAGGCCCGGATTGGGTTCCTCGACTACCAGCACCAGTTCTCTTCTCAACGGCACTGCTCGGCGGCCCATACGTCGGCCTGAATTGACACGACCAGCAACTGCAGACCCCTATGGTCGACGGCCACTGAAGGCCACAACGCCTTCGATGACCCCGGAGAAGACGCCAGCTCCGACTGCGAGGAAGCCGCCCGTCCCCAAGAGCTCTGCTAGGTCCCGTTCCAACACCCAGAATAGCCCAAGCATGAGCCCCAGCCGCAGCAAGTCTAGGCAAGGTGATGTTGCAATCAATCGCAAGACGCCGGGCGCCACCTCACAGCATGGAAGCCCAGCTGTGAGCCCCGGCAAAGATGGGAGCCTTGGTTCAGTGAAGCCTTTTGTTAGGTCCAAAAGTCATCATGAACCTGGTGCTCATCCTTTCCGTCAGCAGCATGGTATGGGGCAAGACTTGGTCGTTGACAATGAGGCACTGGACCTGGGGGATGACGATAACTTCACTATGGTTATCCCCTCGCTCGTCAAGCCGGGCCCTCAGCTGCCTAGGCAGAGTCCGCCAAAAGCCATGGCATCTCCAAACCGACTGTCTGTCGCCAGCCCTCATGCTTCTGCTACGAAGAGCCCACAACCACTGGTCAATATACTGGGGCCTCCATTCTCGGTTACGCGTAGTCCACGCCTGAGGTCACCTGATCGTACGTCAACCCGGGGCACCGAGGCTCAGGAGGAAGTTCAAGTCTATGAAGACCCCTTTGCGGGCGATGAAACCGCTGTGGAGACGAGCGAAACCAGGCCTGTACTTGAAGAACTCCCCGTGAACCACAACACCAACGAGCGTAGGCCAAGCCATGACGACTCAGCTAGCGACACTATGATTAGTGACACAGTAGCCGGGGCCCTCCCACCCAAGCTGGCGCTTTCTACCAACACAGCGCGTCCCGAGACCAATGATGCTGTTCGTGCTGAAGTGGTCAAAAACCGCCAGCTCCTTGTCAGTGGCATTAATAAGATCCGAAACCGCACTGTGGAGGCTCACATGTTCCGCCGCCTGCAAGACATGATCAAATCCAACCAGGACATCTGGGGCCCGGACAACGAGAAGTTTGCTGAGCTACTTCTGTCGTCTCTTGAATACCTCGAGGCGCCGCCAGACAGCCTGAAAGTGACGCCATCGAAGACGGCCAACCTGAAGGTCCAAGCCCTCGCAACCATTCGTGCTATGCTATCTCTCTACCGCAAGGAAACCGCAAAATACTTCTCCAGCGTCCTCTGCACCCTCCTTAGAACCAAGGCCCAGTACGACAACAAATCCCACATCGCCACCGACCTCGAAGTCACAGCCGACGAGATCGTTAAATACGGCCAAACCGCTGACTGCCTCAATGCCGTCCTCGCCCTCCTCGACGACACCATGTCATCCACGTCCACACCGACCTCCTCCCCAGCCTCGGCAGACTCAACAACGCCCACTTCCAACCGCACCATCACAATGGCTCTTGGCACGTTGGCCTCGCTGATCCAAATCTCCGGGCAGAAAAACGTGCCTCTCTCGCCCGAGCAAACGGCTCAGCTAGGCAAACTCGCCGTCCGCTGCCTTGACGACATGGACGCTGATGTCCGCAAGGCGGACGTTGAAGTCTGTCTCGCACTGCATGAGCGTATTGGTGAGGACCAGGAGGCGTTCTGGAAGGCGGTTGCCGGGGCGAGGGAACAGCATTTGAATCTCTTGACGTATTACCTTGCGAAGAGGGGACGAGCTTGATTGGCTTGTTCTGCTTCTCATCGCGGCGTTACTTGGTTGGCTGGTTCCGGGAATCGGTGGACTGGGGGAAGGTCGGGGGAGTTTCATGGGGTTCTGCGAGCGGGCGTTTTGGGGAAAAGTCGGGGTTGCTTTCGGTGGCTTTACTTTATTTTGCGCTGCTTTGTGCGCGTTGCTGCTGTCTGTTTATCGTATCATATCGTTTGTGATTTTGGTCGTGTGTCTTGGTGTTGTGATGTTGATTCTGCAATCGTGCTTTTGTTCTGCTGGTGGCCAAGGTCACATAGGAATTCTCAAAATGACCTCGCTCTCCCATTGCCATGTCCTCCCTTTGAAGAGACCCAGACGATGATTAGTGTCTCATCTAGAACCAAACGACGGACCAACAGAAGGCGCTGAATAAAATTTCGGTTTCGAAAACTTGTAAGACGCGATCTGTGCCGCGTTATTTTTGCGGTTTTTGCACATATAACGTACCCCCCACGGGCGAACGGCGCAACGGGCGAGCGGCGCACTTTTGCCAAGACCCTACCAAAACAACTTACTTTGGCGCTGCATAGTGCAGTACGGCCTAGAATATCATTCAGAGACTATTTCTACGTCTTGCTTACACGTTCGTGCGTTATGCCCAGTTTGATTGCACCGTCCACAGCGCCTTTGGGATGGCTTGCCCACT